>JARHVA010003854.1:950000-1005000 GCA_037957365.1 Torreya grandis
TTGAGTGGGGAGAACTACATTAGTCTTGATCCCTCTTCAAAGTATTGGCATGTAGGAAAATCTCATCTTAGTGGGGTGTTAAGGATGTCCAACCTACCCCACTAATAAACACACTTTTTTGCTTCTATCAATAGATTCCCTAACAACATAGAATATTAGGTTTTGCTCATAAAATCAGTCAAAATAGGCTATATACAGGGTTTTAGATATTTTGTATGTAGGAACATGCCTTATAAACCCAGACATAGGTGCATCTAGAAGTTCAGAATAATCCTACATAAGGGACACTACTGCCAAAATAGGGACACTAACACCACATGGCACTACTACCCATTTAAGGTTATATTATATATAAGGTATTTTGACACCTAAATCCTATTTATGACACTTAGACTAGCCTCTGCCTTAGGTCTTAGCCTCCTTTGTCCTAGTCATTTTTCATCTACGTTCTCATTTAAATTATTTATTGCTATTTTTATAAAGGTTAAAATTAGTCAATTATATAAAGAATTGGAGGATATATTCATTGCATATTTTTACGCTAATTTACTATTATTATCTCTTTAACAACATATATTTAAATTCACTACTTGTCGTAAAAGGTTAAAACATTTTTTGAACCTATCTTACTTCAAATACTATTCAAACCCTAACCCTAGATTATATTAAGGTTTATATCCTTCATTTTCTTATTTTCATTGTCTATGTCAAGCTTTTCATATTTCATACATTCTATTTTAGCATCCCTATTCACTTTGTTTATTAAATGCCATCTAATCTCTCTCTCTCTCTCTCTCTCTCTCTCTCTCTCTCTCTCTCTCTCTCTCTCTCTCTCTCTCTCTCTCTCTCTCTCTCTCCTTAAGAAGATGTGACAGGGTTAGTGTAAATCCTACTGAGCATACTTAGTTTCCTTCCATTTGAGATTATACCGTGGATAAGGGAATAGTTACAACTCCTATTATTGATCCTTCACATCCTGATTATGTTAATTTCAATGACAATGCATCTGAACACGAGAAATACAATCAAAATCAAGATGACACAAAAATGGAATTGGGACACTCTCCCCTACTTAAAAATTAAAATCTAATTATCAATAAGGATGAGATTCTATAGAGATTTAGAGATAGACTTCAGGAATAGCCCCATGACCATGCAAACATTTTACAGGCCATAATGGAAATAAATAAAAAATCAAATAATGGTCAATCTTCCACTCCCCCATATAATAACATTATTACACCCACTTTGGGGTCAACTCATCTAGTATAATAATCATTTTTAAATTGAAAACCTTTAGTGGTAACTACACATCATATGGCTAGTTCTTCCTCTCTATATGTAAAATCCCTTATGCAGGAGGTTCGTACTCTATAGACTAAGGTGTTACATCTTGAGTAGGGAGCCACTGGGCCATCACATGGCTTGGATTCTCATATTCTCTTATATGCACTTTTGGTGCATCACATAGTGACAACTCCTTTGCCATATAGATTTGTGGCACCCAATATTACATTGTATTATGGTAAGGGTAACCCAAATCACCATCTTTGAGATTTCTATGAAATATGTTTGGACTACATGTCCAATGATTGGCTCCTTACTAAGTTATTTCCATGCAGTCTAAAGGATTATGCCTTAAAATGGTCCTATGATCTACCAAATCAGTCTATCATTACATTCAATCCATTGGCAGATATGTTTTTTGCGCACTTCTCAATAAACATTAGTGGTAAGATCTCATATGCTCAAGTGCCACAACTAAAGTAAAAATTAAATAATCCCATGTCAAAATATGTCTTACAATATAAGACTATATTAGCCAAATTTACTAGCCCCATAGTAGATAGAGAGCTCCAAGGCATATTCAAATATAGCCTACTACTAGCATTACATGAAGCTATCTTGTTCAAGAAGTTTCTAACCTTCATAGACTTATGCCACATAGTGAAAGAAAGAGAAGTAAAGATTATCTTCATGGGCAAAATGAAATATACAAGTGGACTAAAATAAAATACTAAGAATTATAGTAATCCTCCATACAGGTAAGGTTTAATGAAAATAAGAGTGATCCAAAGGCCATAGTTAGCATAGCTTCAAAGCCATCTCCTTGCTTATTTTTATCAACTCCACCATAGAGAGTTTTCACCAATCTTCTAGAATCACCATCTCATGTTTTATAACAACTATTATAATGCAATGTCATATCTATCCCTCTCATCAAAGAGGTTGATGTGACACAACATCTTCTAAAATGTTATGATTCTAATGCATTCTAAAAATATCATAGGGAACTAGGACATAGATAAAATTGATGCATCACATTGAAACATAATATACAAAATTTGATAGATGATAACTTAATTGATGTGGGCACAACCATAGAGGCACCCAAAGTTGAACAAATGGAAGCTAAGGCATTGAAAATATTCTTAGACTCATTTACAAAGCATACAATAAATAAGGTAAGGGGAAATTTAGGTATTCTTTACACATATCAGGCACATCCACCACCAGCACCATATCACACTACTAAAGAGGATGCACACCCTGAAAAAATATCATTGGTGTGTACCATACTATAGTTATAGATATACAAATCATCAATTTATAAAATCAAGAGATTGTTGATGATGATTCAAATTTATATGCACTCTTTGTATTAGCCTACATAGATCATCATCCTATTAAAATTATTATGGTTGACAATGGCTCAAGTATTAACATGTGCACTATCACACTTATACAACATTTTGGGTATTTAGAGTAGGAAATATTTCCTATAGACATAGTTTCTCATGGTTTAAGTGGCCATGTTCATAGTTTTATTGGGGAGATTGTACTTC
This sequence comes from Torreya grandis, assembly GCA_037957365.1. NCBI lineage: Eukaryota > Viridiplantae > Streptophyta > Pinopsida > Cupressales > Taxaceae > Torreya > Torreya grandis. The sequence continues at coordinate 952,847 of JARHVA010003854.1, forward strand.
CACTATAGTTTGGACCAGAACATGTGGACACTAGATTCTTTGTAGTACATAGTGTAGTCATATTTGAAATATTATTGGGTAGGACATGGATATAGAAGTTACAAGCCATCCCCTCCACCATGCACATATGCATTAAATATCTACATGAAAATTAGGTGATCACAATTAAGGGTCTTTCATATGAGTATCCCTACCTATCCCACAAGTAGTTGCACTAAAGTTACCAGTTAAAAATTAGTTAATGATTACAATACTAACCATAGTTCCTATTAGTACACCAAAAATTTTAATGGAGCCACCAATGCAAGTGAGGTATACTCCTATAGTGTTGCAACATACACATAATTTCCCCTGGAGAGCATTATTGGAGATACCCATGCATTAGTGATATGTTGTAGATTCTAGAGGGTATCCCTCTACTCATTTTCTTTTGAGATCAATATTATTGAGTTCTCAAGGTTATTAAAATAGGGTACCTATGCCAGTGACAACATATTCTACAAGATGTGTCCATAGGACCCTTATAGCTCACAAGACACTAAAATCAATTTCATGGATTCTTAATACCACTTCATAGGCAATGCCATCTATAGATCACTTAGTAAAATATGTTCTAGGACCATAATTACATTTTCATACAACATGAAAATGAGTACTCCTTTATTTGGCATAGGACACATTGATAGTAAGTCTCCCATGACTCATCGGTTAGTATTTTTCCTCCCTTCTTGTACATACTTTCCTTCTTTTTTGCTCATTGTAGATAGTTTCATTTCATGTTGCTTATACATAGCTTATATCCAAAAAATTAAAAAATTAATATAATATGTCAAAAACATAAAAAACATTCAAATATTTCCTCAGAAAACATAACATTATAGATTGTATGCATTGCCATGTTTACATTTCTTATATTTCTGGAAACTACATATGCTAGCTATCTTAGTACAGTTAGTTTTATCATACATACATGCTTCAATTGTTCTTGTCAAGTGCTTATAGATTTATGTAGTACTTAGGTCCAATAACCAATATTGATTTTTGAATATAAACCCATTAGGGGCATAGACACATATACACATGTTCTTCATTTGACACATTCACCCATTTTGGGGCACCCTATATAAAGTTATGATTACTAGGCTATATCTTTGTAAATTTTACATCATAGATTTAGCATTATTATATCTTTATATTGATCATGCTACACTTACTCATATTTTTTTTATCTACTACTACTTTATACTCAACATATGTACCTCTTGGCTCTTACACATATTTGTATTCCATGTTCATGCATACTTTCATTTATAGCTTTCCTAGTTTAGACTTGATTGTATCTTTATGCTTATTATATTCGAGGGCATTTGAATATTCCATTGATCTTTGAATCTATGCCACTTATTTTCACTATATGTATGCTTTGGACATGTGCTAATGTCTTTGTGTGTGATTTCCTAATTATGTATGTAGATATTTGAACATGTCCTTCCATGTGGATCTAAGCCAACTTGATTAATGTTTATGTATGTGGGTAATTAATCATATACTTGTATGTATTTATTTCTAAAATTTAGTGGAATTTTCCCGTGTCCATTGTATTATGTCCCCTTGGCATACTTTTCATGCCTCATGTGTGTTGTATGTATGTTTTCTTGTATACGTCATGGCCACAACACTTGTCTTTTAATTATTACACACTCTAGTTTTAGATACCATGAGGGTCATCATGCATCTCCCCTTCCTACATGGGTGCTCTGATGGACATCATGCCACATCCACCTAAGTAGCTACTAAGTTATTACTCATATTTATTGTTACATACATTATTATATCTATCTGGACAATGTTGTGAATGCTAGGCATAACATACATTGCACATTACAAACTTAGACTCAATTTATAATACATTTTGATGTTATATATGATTATTATATTGGATTATTATGAAAATATTATATATGCTTTGGATAACACACATATTTTAGATCTTTTTCTTTTGAGGACAGTTTTTGCACAGGGTCAAAAACTCCCCTCAAAAGAGGGGATATTCACAAGGAGTTGTCACAAAGATCAGGCTATCAGAATGGACTCATAGTACAATTTTTAACACAAGGCCTAGATTACATAAATCAAACTTAGGTAAACATAGTGGGAAATACTAACACAAAGATCAATACAATTACATAAAAATTAGAAAAGTCAGTCATCAGTGCCCAAATTGGGACATTAGGGCCATATGGTGCTACTATCCAAGATATGGCACTACTTTCTAGTAGCCTTAGCTTCAAAAAAAATATAGATCAGCCAAAAAAGTATAGTAGGTATAGTAAAGGTTTACATAGGTTTAGTTATAGATTTATCATTTTAGCTCAGATTCATACCAATTTGTTCATATTAAGAGCATCATACATGGCACGATCATTCCCCTTTTAATTTTAGATACTCAAATATATATATATTATACCTTAGTATAGAATCCATATGCTTAGATAATAGATTTGAGGGAATGTGCATGACACATTGTTTATATACGATCACTTACACACCATTTGATTAGATGGAATGAGACACTACATGCCATTCTCTATGATGTATGCATTAGACATCATATTCTAGGTTACACACTAGTTTCATGCCTTACTCCATATATATTAGATGGCATTATTGAGTGGCCTAGAGCCACACAATATGCCTAAGTGGCCACAAAGATGACATATCTAATTAGACATATCTAGTTAGATATATCCAATTAGACATTTCTAGTTACATCTCAAGTTTTAGTTTTAGATGCATCTACTACACATGGGTACGCAATGATGGAGTCATAGTCTACTTGAGTTCTTAAGCCACCTACATCTGAGACACCATCAATATAATCCAATCTATTCAAAGTTATTAATCCACCAAGTAGGGGTTAGTAATGATGGATTCAAAAACTAGATTGAGTTATTGATCTACCCACATATGAGGATTGAGCAAGCCATCAACTCAGTCCAAGATATTCACCGAATGATCACTATTTACATGCACACACATAAGTTGTCACCATATTTATGTATTAGTTTGCATACCCAATGAAGTGTATTCCTTCCTTTACTCTCTCTTTACTCAATTGTATTTCTTTAATCATTTTTATCTCGTTACTTAGTTTCACTTATTTACTTAGTTTTATATTTTCTTTTGATATATCTTAAGTAAGGATTGATCTATACACATTTCACTTACATGACACACAATGGAGCATGCTTCACATAATTAGATCCAAAATCATGGGATTTACGTCTTAGGTAAGACCAAGTATGCGTCTTTTTTCCTTTATCCTAGTCATTTTGATTTTTTATAATTCTAAATTAAAGGGGCAAATGTAATCACCTAAAAATGACACATGATAACAGTGTTACTTGAGACCACCTATCCCTAACTTATTCCTAGACCTATCTTAATGCCTATTTTCACACTTATTAAACCTTTGTGTGGTCCATAGGAATCCCTATTCATCCATAAATTAGTCTCAAACCCTCATTCTTTCATCCTAACCCTTCGTGCCTTAGGTTATACCACCAGGACACTAATGCCATAATAGGGACAATAGTGCCACATGGTGCTAGTGTCCCAATATTGAATTTATTGTCCTTTCCCTCATTTTCCTATAAATGTATATCTTTTCAAATCTTAGACCTCTTAGGGTCAGCCTAGACCTTTTTTATCACCTACATAATCACCAAAACAATTATATACATGAATTTTATCCCTCTAACAACTATATGGAAATCAGTTACAAATTACACATACAAACTTAGAACATGTTATCCAAAATTAAGGTTATAAACCTATATTATACCTTACTTGTACATACTACCATATATAACATTCCTAAGTTTAGATTACTTAAATATATAGCCTTAAGCTTAATAAAAGCACTCAAGGCTACAATCATACTAGCTTCATGTGCACTTGCACTATCACTTAGTTGGGGAAAACTACATTAGGCTTGATCCTTCTTCAAAGTATTGGTATATAGTAAACTCTCATAATAGTGTGGTGTTGAGGATGTCCACCCTACCCCACTAATAAACACACTTTTTTACTTGTAACAATTAGATGCCCTAGTAACATGGAAGATTAGGGTTTACTCATAAAATTAGTCAAAATAGGCCATCTACAAGGTTTCAGAGTTCATACATACAAGAACAAGTCCCACATACACAAACATAGGTGCATGTAGAAGTTAAAAATAGTCCTACATAGAGGACACTATCACCGAAATAGAGACACTAGTACCACATGAAGCTACTATCCAATTTGGATGCTACTATTTAGAATATTTTTTGACACCTAGATCCTATTTGTGGTACTAAGACCAGATTGAGCTTTAGTTTTCAACCTCTAGATCATGCATCTCAGTTATTTTTAGTGAAGTTGTCATTCACATTATTTATTACTATTTTTAAAAGGTCAAAATTAGTTAATTTTGTAATGAATTAATGGTTGTGTTTATTGCATATTTCTACCTTGATTTACTATTCTTAGCTCTTAAATAAAATAGGATTTACATTCATTAAGTCCTAAAAGGTTTAAATAATTATACATGTGGTATATTAGAAATGAATGGCAAATGTATTTTTATTCCTATTGAGGAAGTTCATACATAGGAAAGATAAGGAATTAGTTATTTAAGAGATTCTCATTGGCATACATCTATGAAGGATTCATTTAAAAAAAAGAATAAATTTTTTATTCAAAAGTTTTTCATTATAGAAGTAAAGAGGGGGAGAAAAGAAGAAATTCTTCTATTATGACAAGATAGGATATTTAGTGAGGCACTTAAAATACATTGATTAATTTATGAAGAAGGATCAATACGAGTCTCAAAGTTCATAAATTGGAGGAAATAAGGGATATTCTCAGCGTTAATGCATTATATATATAGGTTGTTAGAGATATAGTTCTCACCATAAATTTGGATATGATAGTCACAAATAAAAAAGGAGGAATGAATACCTACATGTACATTGGTTGAGAGAGATAGCATGAATATGGCATGCATTGATCCATTTAAATCTCATTGTTGATTATTTCTTGAATATTTATTTTATATATGAGAAAATTATGGTATGGGATTGTATACTAGAGATTGGAAATTATTCATTAAGGAATAGGAAGAAAAGTTTTGAGAATATTTATATAAATACCTTACCAATAAAAAATAAAAAAGTAGAATAATTGAAATTGAAGATTAGAGTAGTATTAGGAATTTAGGTTTCATGATCTAAGACATGTGTGATTATTGTTTTTAGTAAATGAGGATTCTTTGGAGGATTTCAATATTGCAAAAAGTATAGATTAGTTTTTGGCACATTCATTGATGATTAAGGTATATAATGAATATTTGTCTCTTTGATTTTATATTATTCAATGAATATTTGATTCAATTATGTTCAGGTATCCATAATGAATAATTTCTTCATTGATGATAGATGTATGCACTTAAGAGTTTATTCATTTATGTTCAAATATCCACTGAATAATTAATTTATTGATGAAAAAGGTATCATATGAAGATAAAATTAATTGATAATAGTTATATCTAATAAATACAAAACTTCATTTATACATAAGTATCTAGTGAGGAGTTTTTATTATTGATGACATATGTATCCAATGGTAAGTTTCTTAATTGATGTTGAAGTATCTAGTGAAAAATTATTTCATTGATGACAATTATCTAATGGAGAGTTTATTCACTAATGGTATAGTTATCCAATGAAGAGTTTATACATTGATGTTCATGTATCCAATGAAAAATTTATTAATTGATGAAAAAATAATCTAAAGAATAATTGACTTATTGTTGGTAGAGGTATCAAACCAAGAGTGGCTTCATTAAATGATGGAATATGTATCTAATAAAGAATGGATTCATTAATGTTTGGGTATGTAATGAATAAAATATTCATTGATTTCTGAGTTCACATGAGGAGTGGATTTATTAGCTAATGTAGGATGAATTGATTAAACTCATTTTTGTAGAAGAAAGGATCAAGAGTTAGATTTTTTCATAAAATATTTCATAGAAGACAATTTTGACTAATTATAACACTTCCTTGAAATTCATGAAGTTTTAATTAGGGGGTATTTTAATATATGACATATTTTGTGAATAAGATTAGGGATATCCTTCTAGTTGGGAAAGTTGACTAGGGGTGATTTGACATCTCATGCTAGACTTTAATGTTTTTGGTTATTGATCATGTCATACTACTAGTTACTAAAATATTATATATTTCCTCATGTCAAGATTTAGGTGGGATATTATTAAATAAAATATTACCTATTATGTTCCTTAAATAAGTGTATCACTATCCTTATATCATAACACATTGAGTGGGGATACTTTGGTATATCATGTCATATGTGTAAGTTTTAGTTGTTGAACATGTTATGCTATTAGTGTTTGGCATATTTTGTGTCTCTTACATGTTATGATATAAGGAGGAATATAGGAAGGAAATTTTTTCATGTCATATTCCTTGAGGAACCTAACAACCACTAGGTATGAATGACAAATCAGGATCTTTAGGAACCTAATGACTGCTACATATGGATGGCTTGTTGAGATATTTGGGAACTGATCATCCACTAAATATGGATAACATGATGTAGTGTTTGAGAAATTAGAACCCAATAGGTATGGAGGACTTGTATGAATATTTGTGAACATATAAAATACTATTTATGAATGACATGTAAAAATGTTTAAGAACCTAACACCTCCTAGGTATGAAGAACCAACCAAGATGGTTGTTGGGACCTTAGTGACTATTAGGTATCAATGCTATATTATTCTCAGAAGCATAACAAAACCATGTAGTAATGACTTGGTGTATTATTTGGAGCCTAAATATGATAGTTATCACTGAGCTGACATATTCTTGGGAGCATAATGATCACTATGTATTAGTCACTTGGCATATTATTAGGAGGCTAATGACTACTAACTATTAGTCACTAGGAATAATTTTGGGAGACTAGTGATTGTTAGCTATCAGTGACTTACTGTATTCTTGTAAGCCTAGTGACCACTAACTATTATTAACTTAGTCTATTTTTGAGAGCCTATCATTCGCTATCTATAAGTTATTCAATGTATTCTTGGGATTTTAGCAATTTATAACTATTAGTGACTTAGAATATTCTTGAGATCTTAGTGGTCACTCGATATCAATGAATTAAGGTATTCATTATATCCTAGTGATTTATAGACATTAGAATATTTTTTTATTCTTGGGATCCTATTGACTTATAGTTATTATGGACTTACAAAGTATTTATTGGATAAAGGCATATACTAGATATTAGCATGATGACCCATCTCAGTAGGCCCATTTGAGTAGGACCATATGAGTGGGTCCATTTGAGTATGCCCATTTGAGTAATAAGTCCCATATTACTCTTTGGAAATATAATAAGGGATGCTACTTTTAGGTTTACCTCTATGGATATTAAGATATTATTTCTCCTTATAATATTATTTAATCAAGTGATCTTGTACTCTCTTTATGTAATAAATTAAGAAATATTATATTGATAAAAAGTGTCTATTAACACCACCTTTATCTTATTTCTTATTTCTATTTGCATAATGTTCTCTAGTATATAGTGTTTCTAATAGAGAAGGGAAGGTCAAGAAAGCAAACATACTCATCTCACATCCAATCAACCATTATGGTAGTAGGAGCACCACTTTTGTTGTAACATCATTGGGATAAGGATTATGGTATATGAGGTTTATATATTGTTGAAAACCAAGCCTAAAAAGTAATGTAAGATTTTTTAAATCAATGAGTATTTTATAGCCATTGAAGTAATTCCAAGATGTGTTGAATAGACATATCTAACTTGGGGTAGTAAGGCATGCTTTTAGAGACATTTGAAAAGATGTATTTTATGGATTATGAAGCCACAATATAGGAGAGTGGAGGGTTGAAAAATTAATTATAATCATATTGTAATAAATCAACCATTATTATAATGTGAATATAAATTATACACACATTATGAAGGAGGTTTTCTAAGCCTCTTGTCGGTCACCAATGATGAGGCCCATATGCTTCGTGGCATAATTATTTTAGTTGTGTTTGATTTTAGTTATGTGTGAATAAGAATAGATGATATAGTCATGTTCACATTCATAACAAGTAAGCTGAAAATTATTTTGTATGTTCCCATAATATGAGATAATGAAGAGAGCCGATAAAAGTACTGCACATCATGATGTGGTTGGTAGTAAGCCACTTGCAAGACCATATTTTGGTGGTTATTGGTAAACCACCTAAAAACCATCCCTTTTTGGTTTTCAATAAGCCATATGCAAAACCATCATTAAGGTTTGTGGTTGTCTTGACAAAATCACTAAATCATGAGTGCAAGTATCGATACAAGATTGATGTTTCCCCCTGCTCACATTAAGGGGGTATATACTAAGAATTAACAATGTTAAAGGGGTGAATGTTAGGAATTTATATTCATAACATTATTAATGCATATGTAATTTATACTATCAAGGATAATATAATTTTGATTGTAATAAAAACTCATATTATGAGTTATTTGGTATATTATATTTGTGTGAGATTTGGTTGTTAAAACCAACTCACCATCTTAGGAGATTATGAGATATTTATGGGAGGAGAAGTTGTAGAAACCTCTTAGATTATAGAAAGTCCATTCCTATATAAATGTAGTGTAATGATTAATTTATGATATATAAAAATATAATATAAGGTGTAATTACTATGTGTAATATAATATTCTCTCTGTGTGTATGAACAAAATTTGTGTTTGACTCTTCCAAATAATATCAAGATGCCCACTTCTATTTGGAATCACCCCCATTGACATAAGATCGTGGTCTATTGAGTTTATATGTTGTCACTGAAAAAAATTACTAGCCAATGTGGGATTAATTGTTTGGATGAATGAGTATTTTAGAGTTGTATAGAAAATTCCAAGATGCACTACACAAGAATAAGTGATAGGTGGTATTAATGCATGTATTTAGAAATTTTAATTGACACCACTTCATGCCCCAAATTTATGTAGTGATGATGATCCTATTTTAACTACATGAATTTTAGTGTCCATGAAATATCCTGGACAAGGATATTTACTACAACACTCTAAACATAACAAATCCCAACTCACACCACTATGATAATAAACTCAAATCTATAAATTACACTCCCAAACCCACACTCACATTGACATACATACTCTTCTTATCATTTAACAGATCACAACTACAACACTTAATGATACAATAGACAATTTCTCATAAATAACTCTTAGCATAATACCAAAGATTATATAACATAAAATGAACTACTCTCATAACTCCTTAAAACATACAATAGGAAGAGCAATACCAAATGAAAATATATCAATTACATGAAAGACAAAATATTGATATGAAACATCACACTTACAAACACACACACTGAATCTACTACTACAACTTTGAATGAAGCCCACGTGCAATCCTTGTATGGAATTAGCAACACCAACTAGGGCGGATATCTCACCACTAAAACTAGTTAAAACTCTCCAATTTGAGAGGAAAATTTGTACATAAGTTCAATATTACAAAGAGGGGGGGTTTATGATTTAAAGATATGTAATTACAAAGGCGAAGCCCCATATTTATAATATTGGGCATGAAAGAAGAAAGAGAGATGAAAGATGAGGAGAGATCTAAAATGGTGCCACATTCCCATGTGTGCCAAAATATGCACTATTGAGCATGATTTTCATCATGTGCCAAGGTTAAAAGTAAATACCCAAAGTTATCTCCACTTAGCATGCTTAATAGTGGTCCTTCTTGAAGAAAAATAAAGACTAAAAGATGCGATATATTTATTGAATAATAGTAGGTGTTAATATACACAAGAGAATCGGTTTAGATAGTTACAACATCTAACCATTATGACAACACTATCACAACTAAATACCGCTACCTAACTACCACTACCAAACTGCTTAATTACATTAATCAAACAATGTAATATAACAAGTTTCACCAACATTCCCCCCTTTATTATATTGTTTCTAAAAACATCATATTTCCTAATAGTGGTCCCCCCTTTATTACAAACACTGTAAAAAGATTTACACTCTTCAAGTAGCCTGCTCACTTTCTAAGGTGGCATACCATCTTTATGGCTTCAAGGTCTTGGTGACACCTCAATTTTTCTTTGCAAGATTACCAAAAGCCTAAAAGTGACAAGATCACTTCTCTCTGCTAACACCTTCAGTGGTTTCTCAGATTACGAGGATTACCACAAACCCATATGGTTTTTTGCTGCAGGTTGACCACAAATCTGGAGGGTTGCAGGAGGTTTCTACTTCACTTTAGTGGTTTCTCAGATTACCACAAACTTGTTTCCAAAAACCAAGCACTACTTTAGTGCTTTTGCTCCCCATAATATTCTTTTTCAGGAGGTACCAAACTAGAAAATAATGCTCAGTGCTTTATTGAATTTTTTTTGCAAAACATAAAACAAACACACCAAAATTTGTCACCATAGCAATGGTGTAACCCCATCGTAGGTGACTCATGAGAGGATGCCAGATGTCCTCCAGCCTCCATGTATCCTCTAGCCTCTAGTAAATGAAGCTGCTTCACTTAGCGGATGTCTTAATGAAGCTCATATGCCTGCCATTTTTGAGAACAACACTCTCCCTACTGATACATACGACTCAAGACATTGGGTTCACCCAATAATTCATCCATACAAGATATTTTTGACTTTGGTAACATTGACAATGAACCCCAAACAAAATTTTGATACTTTTTATACTCTTTTGATGACATTTACGATAGACAACTCTGACTTTCAAAATATCGACAAACTATATGAACTCAATTTTTAATTTTTGACATATTGAAAAATATACTATTAACAAAAATATGGTTAAAAATTTATTTGATCATAACGTATATGACATACAATATTTATTGTTATGAATCAAATAGTTATACCCTTAGTACTAAACTAACAAACAACTACTAAAAGGACACTTTAAAATTATTTTTTAATTATATTATACGACTCATATATACTTGATTAACATAAAATAAGAATCTATTGACTATCATACCCAATTACAACTTGCATGTATGATGATAACTGCTTGGTTTGAGAAGCTTCCTTTGATGACTATGAGGTTTGGTGTAGGTTTCCAGATGGCTATGATAATACACGAGATAATAATGGATCCCAGTCCTCAAGATTTGATAGCAAGGTAGATGACTATGATGAACAGCAAGAATGATGGAATTGAGTTGGTAAGAGCTAAAGTAGGTGGTGCAAAATTGTCACACATGTATAGCGCCTTGCTCACTTCTACTATTGTACTTCGATCTATTGGGGGGAATGTTTCCTTCCATGGCCACCACAATCTACTGGCATTGACTCTTCTATAGTAGGATTTTATAGCTCTTAATGCTCGTCAACTTATTTTCTGACTTCCACGCATTCTCCTTTGCATCATGTTTTATAGGTTTGTTCGATCTGTTGTGCGTTGAGATCCTCACGATACTATAGTCATCAATTATTCCACGATAAGCGTCTACTAAGCAAATAAATTCTTTGATTTCCCCATACTCTATAGGATTTCGCTTCTATGCTGCATGTTTTGGGTTGCTTTGCCAACAGTTCGGAGGCTTTGATTGCAACTTTTCATTTGCATTTGTTGCGTGACTCTACGCCAACCTATTAAATGATCTCACTCAGGATCTTCTTTTCATATTTAGAGGTAATGCAGACTGCAACTGCCCCTCACAACACTCAGAATCACATTATGAATCGCTTTGATACCAATGAAGCAAAATAAAGACTGAAAGCTGTGATATCTTTATTGAATAACAGTAGGTGTTAATATACACAATAGAATCAGTTTAGATAGTTACAATGCCTAACCATTATGACAATGCTATGATAGCTAACTGCCGCTACCTAACTACCACTACCAAATTGATTAATTACATTAATCAAACAATGTAATATAACAAGTTTTACCAACACTTCCACCTTCTCATGTAGTCCAAATCTGCATAGTAAATCCTGTCTCCCAAGAATCCAAACATGTCACTATCTCCTTTTTGACTATGCCACCCCACTCATATGAAGATGCCTCTAATTTTTGCACCATACTCTCCATGTGAAGGCATAAAGTGGTGGGGATAAGTCATTATGCATCCATGTAAGAAAGTCTTCATCCACCCACTTTGGAGTTTCCCAAAAGCTATGAATAGTGTCACCACTAAAGTTTGCACCAATATTGACCCCACATGACCATTTCACATGCCTTGAATATGGAGACTAAGAAAAATGTGTCATAGTTAATATTCCTGCAAAGGACACCCATGTGAGTCATAAAGATGATTCCATTTGTTTCCTAAGTGGACCAAGATGTCCCACTTCAATCACATATCTCATAGACCCCATGAAAGGATTCCATGTGGTGCATGCCACCTCATTTATAAGCCACCTCACTGATGCTATATCACTTGCCATGTCCCACATGAATAGTGACATATGAATAGTGTTTTGGGAATAGTGTTGGAGGAATATTGGAATTAACAAATTTTTACTTAACATAAAAATTGATGTAAAGGGGACATGACAAATCCCCCTACCCAAAATTGATTACGCACAAAAAATTGCAAACCATGGTGCTCAAAATTCATAGTGTGCTTATAAGTCCATCTATAATGTCCTAAAACACTGGCCTTAGTCTTGATCAAGTGAGTCATCTTCTGCAAGAGTGTACTACAAGATATATTATTTATGAAATTCATATCATCCCTATACAACTCACAAAATTTTATTTCCCTCTTAAAATCCAACTAGAACTCAAGGAAATGTGTATGACTCATAATTCTACTAAAGCAACCCCTTAGAAAACCCATAAAACCATGCATGATTAGACTTCCCCAACTAAGAAAAAGAAATGAAAATATTCTTGGGCTGATTTCCCCAATATGAATAGTACCAGGATCCCAAACAAATCTCCATACCTTCTGCTATGCTACCCTGATTAAAATTGAGATGTCACCATGCCAAAATTGCATCCTTCTATCTTGTGCTCCAAATAGGAAGTTGTCCTCTGAAATCAAATTGGAAGACCTATAGGGATGGAATTATATAGCATAGAAAACTTCACCTTCATCTACAATCCCATTAGAAATCATGATCTTGGGCAAAAATGAAGCATGATTCTTTTCATATCCCATCATGGATTCCCAAAAATAGTATGGAATAATCCTTGGCAGCAAGTTGACAATAGTGTGGAAGCTAAAATTTGAATCCATAGCTATCCTTGGAAAGATTACACTATCATAAACTATTAGTGCCTCATCAACATTTAAACTTTGAATGTCAAGAAGGCATACTCGTGCATACCAATCCCTAGAAACACATGCAATCATTACTACAACATCAACATTTACAAAAAAGATCAACATAGAGTGATTTCACCACCTAGTACTTATCCATGTGGAAGTGAGAGAAAATTGCACCATGACTATAAAATATCTCACAATATACGACCGTAATTCCTGTAAGTACTCAAAATCAATCCATTAAATGATTGATTTAGTTGAGATCATCATTTTAATACTGGGGCAACCGCTGCAATGATATAATACTCTAGTATGCATAGGATAAGTGAACATATAAACAGTTGAGAGAACTTCCCCAGTGAGTAGATCACTTCTACTCATTAGCTCCCATGGAAATTTCTCCACTCTTGAGATGAAAATACTTGCCAGTTTGTTTGTATGCAAGTAGAGAAATCCATATGCTATCTGATTTGAAGTTGGATAGCAGCTCTACATCTGAAGTCATGTCTAGTGATCATCCATAAAATAATTCCTTGGTCAACAATTCCCTCTTCTCTGTCAGGTGGTCTATCAAGAGGATCTCCAATCAAGATCTTGTTAATCCTGATCACATGATCATTCTAGCTATAATTACCATCATATGAACTAAAAGGCCAACTATGATAGAAATCATCATCATGCATGATATAAAAATACTTGCTTAATGTGGTATAAATCTGATTTTCCTTATTAAGTTATCCTTCAGACATCCAAATATTTTTGGAGATCAACATTTCATCAACATAAGTGCAATCACAATTTCTTACCTCTCTTCCCTTGAGCTGAAAACTAGTGACTGAATGATCTTCTTTCTTGGAGTCCAATTCCAAAGTGGGCTTCCTCTCAAGGTGCTTACCATGCAATCTCCTTATTTTTAATCTCCTTCAGGAATCATGATATGGACATCTTTGTAGATCTCTTATTTTCCCAACAAGATGATTAATGGCCTTGCCTTCATAATACTATGAATTTTTAGTGTCTCCTTCATGATTCTTTCATTTTGAATGTAACTTGAAACCCAAGACATCATAATATTCTTAGCCACAAAATCTTGGAAAACAAAAAATATATTTAATATGTTTACCCACCTCTAGCATGAATCTTCATGTAGGTGCTTTCTCCTTTTGCTCATAACTTGTGATTTTGTCTTCAATTATGGTGTTGGGATCCCACAAGTGACCTATAGATTGTGATCATTAATCTTTTACAATGTGGTTAGAAAGCACATAAAACCACTTGTAATTCCTCATGAAATTTCTTTCCATCCAGTTACAAGAGATGAATAACTCAATACCTCTACCTACCTTTATCATTAATAGGCTACTTGGATCCCACACTTTTATTTCTGGATCAAGAATAGAAGTATTCTTGTATCTACCTTTGTAAATTGTGTCTCTTACTCCCTCTCTATTCAGAGAGTGTGTCTTATGATAGTAAATCTGAAATCATGTCATACCTTGGGCTGAAAATAACATTCTCATCCTCATATGGCAATGGTTGCAATGCTCCTATAACATCCTCAATCACAAATTCATGCTTGGATTTAAAATCTTGAACATCCATGAGATAATGAACATTAACAATGTTATCCATATGGAACTTATCTATCACCTTATCATTATGCATAGACAATGGATTGCTATTTGAAATCATATTATCAACATTTTATTCAAACATTTCAATGGTGTGTTCATAGATCTTATGCTCACCATCTTCATTTTCTTAGTGCTCATCATTAGTAGACTTAAGCTCAAAAGTGATTTTATCAACTTCCAATTGAGATTTGGCCAAATCATTCTCATTCTCATTATTACATTGATCCTAGATTTTATTTTCTTCTAGGCATATGCATTCATTAGAAACCACTAAAACATTCTCCTCAAAAGTAAATCCATCCATAATTCTACCTGGTAACTCAATTATAATTTTCCAATTAATAAATGACTCACCATTTGGAAGTTTGAGAGGTAGTGTAGAAATTGATGTATATTCCTCATCTCCTTGTAGAATTATCTTCTCCTCCTTGTGTGCACTTTGATGCACAACCTCTATGCCCAATTTTGAATTCTTAACTCTCACATCTTCATGTTCTTGTTCCTCTTCTCTAATCTCTACACTCTTTGGTGATTCCTTTACTGGTGGAGTCCCAGAGAGGGAAAATTTCCTATAAGGAAATTTCTTTCTAAAAACTTCTTTTGATAAAACCATACTATCATCTTTTACCTGCACAGTAGATTCCTCCAAGCTTTGCTTCCTTTCAATTTTCTACAACTTTGGAATTTTCTCTTTCTCTTTTATTTTTCTCCAACTTCTTGGGGCCTTCTGTCTACATAGGTATACCATAATGAAATGACAAATACTCACAAAAAGATATATCATTTTTCACCATATTTGAAAGAGTTTTATACTAAGCAAAAAGAGTAGTAATATCTTCTTTACTCATTGATGTCATGATTTAAAACTACAAACATAAACTCACAAGAGACTTACAATACAAAAAACCACATAGGTTGGCAAGGTGCAAATATCTAATACCACTAAAATATCCTGAATAAGGATATTTACTACAACACTCTAAACATAATGAATCCAAACTCACACCACTATGATAATAAACTCAAATCTATGAATTACTCTCCCAAACCCACGCTTACATTGACATACATACTCTTCTTATCATTTAACACATCATAATTACAACATTGAATGATAAAATAGATAATTTATCATAAATAACTACTTGCATAATACTAAAGATTACATAACATAAAATGAACGACTCTCATAAATCCTTATAACACACAGTAGGAAGAAAACTACCAAATGAAAATATATGAATTACATGAAAGACACAATACTGATATGAAACATCATACTTAAAAACATACACACACACATTGAATCTACTACTACAACTCTGAAACTATATACAACCAACTAGGGTGGATCTCTCATCATCGAAGACTGGTAACTCTGAATGAAGCCCACGTGCAATCCCTATATGGAATTATCAACACTAGTTAGGGTGGATATCTCACCAATGAAACTAGTTACAACTCTCCAATTTGAGAGGAAGAATTGAACATAAGTTTAATATTACAAAGATGGGGGGGGGGGGGGGGGGGGGGCGGAGGGGGACGGCAGGGGGGTGCGTTGGTGGGGGTGGTGGGTGGTCATGATTTCAAGAGATGCAATTACAAAGGTGAAGCTCCATACTTATAAGATTATGCATGAAAGAGGAAAGAGAGATGAAAGATGAGGAGAGAGATAAAATGGCACCACAATCCCATGTGTGCCAAAATATGCACTATTAAGCATGCTTGTCATCATGTGCCAAATTCAAAAACAAATCCCCAAAGTTAACTCCACTTAGCATACTTAATAATGGCCCTTCCACCATTTCATGTAGTCCAAATCTGCATAGTAAATCTTGTCTCCCAATTTCTCAAGTGTATATAAGACTCCAAACATGTCACTATCTCATTTTTTACTATGCCAACCCACTCATATGAAGACGCCTCTAAATTCTGAGCCATACTCTCCATGTGAAGGCATAAAGTGGTAGGGACAAGTCATTACGCACCCATGTGCCACAAATGTCAAAGAAAGTCTTCATCCACCCACTTTGGACTTTCCCAAAAGATATGAATAATGTGAGCACTAAATTTGGAACCAATATTGACCCCACATGACCATTTCACATGCCTTGAATGGGAAGACCAAGAAAAATGTGCCATAGTTACTATTCCTGCAAAGGACACCCATGTGAGTGCATAAAAATGATTCCATTTGTCTCCTAAGTGGACCAAGATGTCCCACTTCAATCACATGTCTCATTGACCCCATGAAAGGATCCCATGTGGCGCATGCCACCTCATTTCTAAGCCACCTCACTAATGCCATATCACTTGCTATGTCCCACATGAATAGTGTTTGTGAATAGTACCTATCAATAGTGTTTTGAGAACAGTGTTGGAGGAATATTGGAATTAACCAATTTTCCCTCAACATCAAATTTAACGCAAAGGGGAGATGACAGTCTATGTTAAATTCATGTCAATGTCAAAAGTATAAATATAATTTTCTATCTGTAAAAGAGAATAATGAATGTAAGGAACATATTTTAGGTGAAAGGTCTCCTTGGTCAAGATTAAAGTTTGTTTAGGGGTAGTTCCCTAGATAACATGGTAAATAATGAAAGCGAAACATGAATACATATTATTTTATATCTAATACAAAAATGTATACTATTTATCTGATGATGAACAAATAAATTAATGGGAATGAAAAATGCTTGTTAATTTGCACTAGCATGAGAAGTATATAAAACATTGACAACTAATGGAACCCATCAACACTAAGCCATGAAATGGCACTGCATCATATAACTATTATTAATGATATATCACTAAAAGCCAATGCGTATGCAAATTAATTGAACTAAGTATTGAATATTTTCCTTAGAAAGTGAACTACAAATATTAGCCATTCTATCACGTATTTGTGTTTTATTTTCTTGAGTTTGCCTGCTACTAGAAATCACCTATATGTGTATTCAAATGGCCAATACACACAAGTATTTATAGGTCTATTGGCCTCAACAAATACTAAATTTCTTAGAATTAATAAACGTACATGTCCAATCCACTAAGACTATAAATATCAATGCATGTTCGAATGCATGCACATGTTGTTTATAGTTCTTTAGTAGGGTTGGCTTGAACAATCTGTCTTCTTCCTTTTTCATTATTTGATGATTCTTCCTAAGAAGGACCAAACCCTCATATCTAGGAGAATCCTTCTTGTTATCCAAATTGACATGGCATCCTAAAACCACAATAGTGTTGAGGTATAGTTCCATCAACTTGTCTTGTGCTCCACACCATACTTGCACTTCTTAGCTCTCGGTTCCAATCCTTAAATATTAATTATGAGTTGTTGTTGATCATTTAAGGGAATAAAGACTTCATGAGAAAAGATAATGATTTTACACATATAAATAAATAAATAAAATGAAAAGATAATTTTACTTATGTATTTTTTATGATGTGTTGGAAACATTTCTTATCACTCACTGTTATTTATAAATCAATAAAATCGTAACAACCATTGATACAAAACAATTTAAAGAGAAAATTATGATTTTAAAAAAAATCATAGTTCACTGTATACCAAAAGTTCCTCTATTCTCATAATCACTATATACAGCACATCAAGAATTGAAGAATTCTTGACATACCATGAACCAATAAGATTCATTGACTCTCACCATAAAATGTGGGAGTGCAATAATAATAAAAGTACATAAAAAAATACATCAAATAATTATAAAATGACTTGAAAAAATAATAATGTGTATATACCCTTATCACGTGGACGTGTTGGAGGTGGGTTCATGTTTGAATTGTTTTGGGGGTGTTTGTATGACATTGTTAGATGCCAGGATGTTGTTGCGGAGCTTTAATGATGATGCATAATTCTTGAAATGTATATGGAATGCAATAAAAACAGATTTTATTTTTAATATATATTGTCAATTCGCCCTTATCAAATCAGCATCTCCACGTGGATATGGATACTGACTAAAGATTATAAATTTGAATTCTATATAAAATAAGGTATATTTGCCTATGACTTCATTGCCAGATCTAAATAGAACTGCAGGCAGTAAGAAAACCTTTCCTTTTTACTGTAGCTTTTGTCTTTTCTGTATTTGTATGGCACCGTCATCCATATATATCCTAACAACCCAACCAATTTGCTAACAACTAACCACTTGCCTAGCTTTTTACTGTATTTTTATGGGCGAGTATGCACTCTTATACCTATAAATCACAACCAACCGTGACCCATCTTAACCTGCTGACAAGTAATCTAGCTTTTTATAGAGAAACGAAGGATGGAGTCAGACATCTGGAAACGATTCCACACCAGGATGATGATTGCAATTATTTGTTTTATGTTATGCGTACTGGCAGACAACCATGCCTATGCCCGAGTCACTCAGAAAGATGTCAGGGATTTTCAAATTCATAGAGATAAAGATACAGAGATACAAACAGATTGCGATTTATTCTCGGGGGCATGGGTCCATGACACCTCCTATCCTCTTTATAATGCTTTACAATGTCCTTATATTGCCAATGAATTTAATTGCAAAGCAAATGGTAGACCAGATTCTGATTATGAGAAGTGGAGATGGCAACCAGATGGCTGTAATATTTCAAGGTTAAAAAATAAATTATTTCTAATTTGTTTACTAATATTTTGGGTATCCCTTTTTTCGTAACAGGATGTTTTGAATGTTATTGTTATTTCAGATTCAGTGCCAGTGATATGCTGGAGAGGCTGAGAGGAAAAAGATTAATTCTTGTTGGTGACTCCATAAGCCAAAACCAGTTTTTATCTCTCATCTGCCTTATCCATACAGAGTTTCCAGATACATTCTTTCCAAGCAATAGAAGTAATGTTAAATTCAAATCCACGGTTAGCAAACATATCGAATTGCCTTTGTTTTTTAGCTGATCTTGGTAGCATTTTTTCGGGGCAATCATTGATGATTTTGGTTAATTATTTACAGGAATATAATGTTTCGATCGAATTTTTCTGGGCTCCATTTTTAGTTGATCTTCAAATGAATGAAGAAGGGAAAAGAGTTCTTCATGTAGATGAGATCCAAAACAATGCAATCCACTGGATGGGAGCCGACGTCCTGGTTTTTGAGTCGTCTAAATGGTGGCCCGATGTTTTGGGCTCCCAAAGGTACGGAAAGTATTCTTATTTGGTTCTAAAAATTTGTGTAAATGCGTTTATAATTTTCTAAGGGGAACCACCATAAAATATCAATTATATTTCATGTATGTATGTTAATTTAGTTGTTAACAGATGGGACATAATAGTTGAAGGCAACCAGAAGTATACCGACATGGATCCAGTTGTGGCTTTTAGAAAGGCACTAACGACGTGGGCAAAGTGGATATCTTCAAACCTAGATCCCCAAACGCTAGTCTTGTTTCGTGGCACCTCATTCAGTCATTACAACAGTAAGAGGAGGTAACAGCCTGGTCATGCACTGTTATGTTATTTCAAACCCATTCCAAATTCGTGTTCAAATAGATTTCTGTGTTAAGATAATTTGTGCATGATTGTTGATTAAGTATTTTCTGTCTGTCAATTTTTTAAGGGTAACAACTTAGCATCTGGTAATCTTTATTACTACTGAAAGCATAATAAGGTAACAACTTATTACAATGTTATTTTCGATGAGCTTCAGTTGAATCTTTAATTGTAAACGTAGGTGATAGTTATGTTATTGAAAAAATAACAAGGTAATAACTTAGTACATTGTTAGCTTCGGATAACTCTTTAACTGGAAAGATAGGCGATAGTTATGTCCAGTTGATCTGTGCTAATTAATACTTAGTGATATGGAACAGACATGATGAAAAAGGAGTCAATTCAGGGGATAGTTATGTCCAGTTAATATGTGGTAATTAATATTTATTAATATGGAACAGATATGATGCAAAAGTGCTTATTCAAGTGAGTTATGTTCAGCTGACCTGTGTTAATTAATATTTATTGATATAGAATAGATGCAATGAAAAAGAACTTATTCAGGCCATAGTTATGTCCAGCTGATTTGGGTTAACTAATATTTATTGATATGGAATAAATGTTATGAAAAGGAGTCTATTCAGAGGATAGTTATGTCCAGCTAATCTGTACTAATTAATATTTATTGATATAAAATAGATATGATGAAAAAAAGTTTATTTAAAAAATTGTTATGTTCAGTTGATCTGTGCTAACTAATATTTACTAATATGAAACAGATGTAATAAAAAGAAGCCTATTCAAACAATAGTTATGTTCAGCTTATCTGTGCTAATTAATATTTAATGATATAGAATAGATGGATGAAAAGAAGCCTATTTAAATGATAGTTATGTCCAATCGATATGTCCTAACTAATATTTACTGATACGAAACATATGCAATTTAAAAATACTATTCAGACAATAGTTATGTCCAACTAGTCTGTGCTAACTAGTATTTACTGATATGGAACAGATGCGGTGAAAAGGAGCCTATTCAAGATCCATCATACGATCCTCATCCAACTTTTCATGCCCAGATTGTCAAGGAAGTTTTGAGCAACACCAGTTTTGATGTGAAATTCTTTAACATCACCCGCAACTCAGCGTTCCGCGAGGATGGGCATCCGTCAATATACACGATGCTAAACATTAGTGGAACTCATGAAGATTGTACCCACTGGTGTTTACCTGGCGTTACAGATAGCTGGAACCAACTTGTTTATGCAGGTTTATTGTCAAACAAGTTTTCTGTGGGCGCAAGTAAAACATAATATATAATATTGGAATGGAAAATTTACATGAGCATAATATAATATATTGGATGCCCGTGATATGTCTGGGATTTTGTACATTTAAGCCAATCCGTACTTACGCCCGTGAAAGAATTTTCCGTGATTCGTTCACGTGAGAGAATCAATCTGGAGTGCATGCTTTCCCTCTTCTTCAATTGTAGGATATAGGAATTTAGAAGCCGGTTTTATGTTTCTTTATTCTTCCCATTGGTTTCATGGGATGGTTTCGCCAATGGTATATATTTTTATTCTACACTGTAGATGAATTCTTGGTGGGATCAATTCAAATTTTTGGTTGACCAACCCATGCCGAGTCTTAAACATTGCTCTTTTTTCCACCTGGATTAGTTCGAACAATCACATAATATATTGAGCTCTTAATAATTATTCTTTTATGTGGAAATAATCGAAGGTTCTTTATCTATATAGGGGAAGGGGACTCCAATTTCGGGTTCCACTTCTTTTGTATTATATATATTTTATTTTAAAATTTTAGATTTAGATAACTTAATGTTTTTGAAGTTTAAATATGTTGTTCCAGAGGTAAATTTACATTGTGAAAAGTTGTATGACAATATTTTCATTAATATATTTTTTTCCATCATTTTTTGGTGTGATTAATCATTGGGACCAAAGGGACCAATTAATTTGGAAGAATTGATCAATAAAAATTTTCAAACGAATATATTATTTTATCATTGGCTTAAAATTTTGTGAAGACACGAACCAAAATTAGTATGGATCATTAGTATGAAATAGAATACCATAATAAAAGATATATGGCTCATTAATGTCTAAGCCAATACCATTTTTCACACGGCTTGGTAAGCTTTGCGATATTAATGTGGCAAGCTAATGCCGCCTTGTGCGCCACCAACAACCATCTCTTCCTGCCTTTTCATGTACCTTATTCCCTTAAATGGCTATGGAACTTACTTAAAATTTATTGACCATGTAGTGTTTCATAGAGGAATTTACATCAATAGAGTGGAGGGATGAAATGTTACACGCAGGTGTGTTGCTTGTAATTGAACCCATAACTATGTTATTTTTATTTTCACGTGGTTATTATTGTTATTATGCCTTCATATCTGAGTAAACATTTAATGGGTATGTTAATAAAGGGATGAAACATTATGCATAAGTGTATAGCCTATAATTGAACTCACAACTATTTTCTTTTTATTATCACGTGTTTGTTATTGTTATTGTGTCTTTTATGTTAATATTTTTTTTGTGTGCCTTCACATTTTAGTAAATGTTTAGTTGTATGTTAGTGGAGTGCTGAAACATTATAATAATAAATATCTCTCCCTACCTTTTCACGTACCTCCTCCCCCAAATGGCCATGGAACCTAGCCAAAAGTTATTGTGCATGCAGTGTTTTACCAAGAAATCTCTATCAGTAGAATGGAGGAATGAAAATTATTTTTATTGTGCCTTCTGTAAGCAAATAATATAATATAGATCTGTAACTTATCCTACTCAGTAATATCTAAGCTAGAATAAGGTAATCAACTAACAATCCACTTAGCAATGCTTTGTTATATTGAGCTCATGACCAATTATAGATCCACTAAACCTAATGAAGGGATCTCTTACTACACAATGACAAAGGATAGGTTTCCAAGGCTTCTAATCAAGTTTTATCATATAATATCTCTAGCTAGGTTTTATAATGTGATAAATAAAAATTAGTTAAATTAGTAAACTAGCATCCAAACTAATCTATTAAATAAATAAACAAGCTAATCTAGTGCTCACCAAAGATTGTAGCATAAGTGGGAAAGATAATAAATAAGAAAAAATAATTATAATCAAGACAATATAGAATTGATATAAGCAAGGAAAGATACAATTCAATATATTAGCTATACAACATCTACTTATCTAAAATATGAAGGACTATGAGTATACTTACGTTGTTGAAGTGAAACCGTCGTGCCTCAACCTCCATCTTGGCCAATGGTGATTTGAAAGAGGTTGTTGTAGCTTGTAAGAATCAAAAGGATAGATAGATTTAGTCTAAAAGATTTATTAAATATATCCAAGGCCTCGAAAATATAAGTGCTACTAATCCAAGAAAAAAACCTAATCAATGAAACCTCCAAATAACAATATAAGCATATTTACGAGCTATAATGATGCATAATTAAATGATCCTCTCTTAGAAATGAAATGAAAGGGTATTTATAACCAATGATTGACCATAAAACCTCATGAGAATTTATTGATAAGGTCAACCTGATTAACTTTGTTTGGTGCGAAATAGAGTTGTTAGGCCTCAAACTAGGTTGGTTTGGGGTGATGGAGTTTTGTAACATGCACTAGATTCACAACAAGGTCGAATGGGTAGACATAGTACAAAAATTGAATAAAAGTAGAGTTTTTTAAGGTAGGGGCTATTTTAGACATTGAATTGCTTAGTGGAGTGTATAATAGAATTTTTATTGCTTAGCAAACTAGATAAGATTAATTTATAGTGATTCTAGGTAATGGTATAGGTGCCAACAATCCTAAGAAGCACCAAAGGTCTGCCAACCCCTTTTAGGTGCGCCCTTTAAGGTGTGCACTCAAAAATATGAAAACTTGAGAGTTTTTTATAAGATAAAAAAAAATAATTGATAAATTTTAAAAGTATTATGTGTATAAATATTCCCCACTCGAAGATGATCATGTGTCATGCAGTTGTAAAATGGGATGGTGCATCGATAAAGAGCATAACAACACAATGCTAAGCTAATAAATTATAGTATAAAACATAAATTGAAATGATAGTAAATAAATAATTTAAATATATCATATACATTGACTTACCTTTATTCCTAAATATTTATTTATTGTATTTGTAGTCTTGATCGTGGAGGGTGCATTAACTATTTTTGGGAAACCCCCAAGGTTTCAAAACTAAAGAGTAAAAACAAACAATCATAGGGAAATCAAAATAAATAAAATTTGCATAATTGAATAAGTCATTTGGAAAATTAATAAGTTAAGGTGATAAATACTTAGTTAGAACCAAAATACCAAGGAAAAATAGATAAAATAAGAGTAAATTGAGTAATCAAAAAGTCAAGGCTACTAAATGATCAGAAAAATGAAACAAATGTACCTCAAGTAATAAAAGTAACAAACAAAATCAAGATAAGGACACACATAAATCAAATAATAGTTTCAAAATAAACACAAAATAAGTAACAAACTATACTTAAACAAAGATATAAAAATAACATAAATTAAAACAACATTGATGAATGAGAAGTAACAATCCCAACTCACTTAATAATGGAAAAATTGAATAAAGAAACCATATGCAATTGTCTATAAAAATAGTGACAAAATTATACTTTAAAATAAAATAAAATCAAGGAAATATGATAAGGTTAAGATAATATTTCAAAGAATTAATGTATAGTCACTCAAAGATATAACTTTTTTTCTTAAGATGGTGTAAAGCAAAACAAAATTATTATGAGCATTTCTTAAAAGAGATGAAGAATAAAAAATATAGAAGTTGGGAAACAAATTTAGAAATAAAAATTTCATATCAAAGGGTGATAGGAAATGGGTGGTGAGAGAAATGTAGGCAATACCAAGGTATAAAATATTTATTGGAATCAAGACACTCAAATCAAGTTGTAAAGGAATGAAGACTTTTGACATTAAGGACTCTAGAGAACTTACCTTGACTAAACAAATTTGAGTTATCTAGTGAAGTAAATATATCATCCCATGAAGGCTATATGAATGAAAATTAAAATGGGCCTACCTTTCCATAACATCTTCACCAGACCCATTACAGAGCCATCATTCTACTGTGAAGATTCAATACTTGCTTGATAAAGTAGGTAGCATAATGAATAATTTTAAAATCTCATATCTTGGCCTATCGACCTAATGCACCCCAATAGACCTGAACTCTATTATGAAGCCAACTGTTTAGTTTGAGCTTTGACTAAAATAGAATATGCTATTGATAATCACATCTTTTAGTGTGATTTTGACATTATATTTTATAAATGACTTTCTATCATTACCTTTTATTTTAAATGACTTGGCTTTTAAATTTTTGATGGGTTTTTTATTCCTTCATATAGATTTAGAATACCAAACATGGGTGGTAAAAATAACTATGACTAGAAACTTAGACTTGATAACTAAGAAAAGAACTGAGAGAGCATGGTGTTTATGACTTTTGTACTTGTATGTTAGATAAGAATTCTATCTTGAAACTAACCTTAGTGTGCAGAAAGTGGTATGAATATATAGGAAGAGATTAAACATAGAATGATTAAATTACCTCAAATCATTAAAAAATGTGAAAACGATACAATGATAAGCAACCTTGATTCTATATCATAAGAAATAATGTAAGTGTAGGAAGACATATAAAAATAGTTTTGTTTAAAGGCATTACCATAAAATGAAAAACTAATTTTGAGAGTATGAAATCACAATACTTAAACCATTGCCTTAATCCTTTAGGTCAAACACTTAATTAAAGATAGTTTTTGAATATTCTATTAAGAAAGCCTCGTCCTATCTAAGGTCTTACACTACAAATCATAAAAGAGAAATGAAATTGGTGGAAAAGATGAAAATAAATAATAAAGGGTTTTGTGAGGAAGTTATGTATAATGAAACATCAACTAGGCAATGAGCAAACATTGTATTTCCCTTATCCATTTTAATTCTCCATCATAGACTTAGAATAACCTACTTTGGTACCAAATATAAGATTTGGGTAGAGTTAGCTTATGAAAACCATAAACTACAGACTATGAACTTTAGAAATTTACTCTCAATAATAATGTTATTTAATATTCAATTCATTCAACACTAAAAATATATAAAGAAGCATCTCCTAATATCAAGGAGGTATTCAATCCCTAAAATCACTTAACCACAAAGCCAATATTAAAATAATGTTATCTAAAAATATTATTTTAACCACAAAATTATAATAACTAACCAAATATACATTATTGTTAGATAAAAATAATGTTACTAAGTAATTTACCATAGCATAAACCACCAACTATTTACCACTATGTGAATACTAAATCTAAACATTCATGTAGTCCAATGGTGTCATGTAGTTTTCACCAAGTATAACACACCATTTTCAATAGTCCATATGACATCTAGCATTGGATCAATATCAAATCAAGATGACAACTTAGTTTTTCAACTTTGGTAGTTTACATGTTGAGATACCTCATCTAATTTAATTACCAACTCACCCAACCAACTCAACTACCCTAGCGTGTACCATCGAAATTCCAACACTACACGAGTTCAAATCTCCATCAAAATTTATTTTTAGGTCACAATTTTAGTTTAGACTTTGAGTTTTGAATTTTCACATTTAGATAATATCTTATTATTTACATGTTGAATTCAGATGTTAGTTTTGAGGTTTTTTATGTCTATAATTTATTAAAGCTTCTTTTAATCATTTAAAATGAAAAGTTAGTTGCTTAAGTCAAATTAACCATGTGTCCAATCATAATATGGTCATATATAATAGTATATTGGTCCAAGTGTCCATAGTTTTTAGATTGATCAATAATCCGATCAATATAAGTAGTAGTTTATTAGTGTGTCAAAGCCAAAATGTCATTATTATATTTCAAAAGAGTTAAATTTTTTTATTAGGTCCTTGTCAAGTGTGTCAAATAATTATATTTGTAATGGATGTATTTTATCTAGAAGCTGACATTCAAGCTATTTCACATTGCAGGAGGGAAGTTCTAATAAGAATAATGCATAAACTATTATGCTTCAAATCATCATTGACTGAGTAAACAAATTTTCATAAAGGAGGCCAGAGGCAACAAAAGAAGGAGGTTTTCATAGCCTCTCATCAATCACCAATAACATGGCCCATATATTTTGGTGGTGCATTTGTTTTAGTTGCGTGGTGTGGATTTTAATTTTTCATTTTTTAGTGTGGTGTGTTTTGTGCCAAATCGCTAAAGCCAAGGAAAGTTTTCAATGGTAGTAAATATTATCTATGTTGTTTTTGTTTGGGTGGCAACAAACATATACAAAGGATACGAAAGAAGACAATTTAGATTTAGTCCTCATATTATTTTATTTTCTATTATTGTGTGAGTGAAATTCTTATGTAACCTATGTTTTAGAAACATTAAAGTTAGTTGCTCAAAATGTATTCTATCACTCATGGATATTGAAAGGTTAGTGGTGATATTGAAAAATACATGAGGTGAATAGGTTGAAGGGTCCCTAATCATATCTAGGTTTTAGGTAAACCTGTTGAAAAGCATGGAAGGTTGACGAGGAGTAACTTTTATTTTGTAATAATATCGTGAAGTTAGCTCTATTAGTGGCACATTGCAGTTCAGAAAATAGGATATGTTTTACCATGTAAAAACTAAGGGGGTGGAATGATGGGATTTAGTATTCACATGGTGGTCAATAGTTAGAATTTATGGTATGGTAAATTACTTAGTAACATTATTATTTTGTAAAATAATGTATATTTGGTTAGTTGTTATATTGTTGTGGTTATAACAAAATTTCGTAGATAACATTATTGTAATATTAAATTTATGGTTTAGTGATTGTAGGTATTGAATATATCCTTGATATTAGGATATGATTACCTATATATTTTTAATGATAAATGAATTAGATATTTAAGAACATTATTATTGAGGGTAAATTTCTAAAGAATTATTAGTGTGTAGTTGATGGTTTTCATAAGCTAACTCTACCCAGATCTTATAGTCCAATACTATCCAAGGTCTTATGTTGTAACTCAAAATGAAAATTCAAGTAAGTAAAAATAATTTTGTAAAATGATAAACTAAGGAACAAAAAAAAACTATTAATATTGGATTAAAAATAAGAGATGTTCATGTGGATGGTCAGGTCTTATCCATGGTATTAAGTTTTAACTCATTAAATAAATGCAAATAAAGATAGAATGAAGGATATATGATAAGAATTAATAATTTAAAGAGTAATATAATACTGCATATTATATGAATTTGTAATAAATCTAAAACAAGTGTTAGTATTTAAAATATATGAAAATATTTAAACAAAATATTTTTTTAAGAATTGAGCATTAGTGGGTTATTTAAAAATATGTCCTTCAATAATTTATAATATATAAGTACTAGGACCAAGGATGTGTTTGAAAAGGTAGGGACCCCACCATTATTGAGAATACTTGCCTTCTTTTCCATGTGTGTAATCTAGTTTGAGGACTAGATCACTAGTATTAAAAGTTCATAATTTGATTTTTTTGTTATGTTGTTTAGCAATGTGAGCTTTGTATTTGTGATTATATTGTAATATGCCATACAATGTTCATCAAGGAAATATAAATCATGGAGATGAGATTTTCATAGTTATTCATTAGGAATAGTATGATGAAGAGAAATATATAGTGATGTTAAATCAATTTATAGAGGTAAGATTGACTCAAAACCCTATACTAATAAAAATAACGTTGCCTTAGTAGTAATACATATGTTAGTGTGATAAGCCTAGAGTGTTGGATATATTTAGAAATACCAATCAGTAAAAGATTGTTTAATAGTATTTTAAAATATTTTATTCATAATTTTGTTGGTGGATTCTACTTGGCCATTACATTGAGGGTGATAAGATGTTGAGAATTTGTACATAATTTTTAAATTTACACATAACTGTTTCATATATTTATTTTTGAAATTATCACCACTAACAAATATTATAGTATGGGGAACTCTAAAATGATAAATGAACTGATTGAGAATAAATTTAGAAATAGTAATGCCAATGACATTAACAAGAGGCATGATGTTTACCAATTTAATAAAATACTTAGTGGAAGTAATAATGAACACATGACCATCTTGTGACCCAGGTGATTTTTCAGTGAGATCTAATTCCCACATAGAGAATGGCCAAGGGGACTGAGGTTTGGAATTAATCTAGAGGAGATTGGATAAGGTCATCATGAAGTTTGACAAGGATTACACTTTTTTACAAAATTAATGAAATCTTTTTCAAGAGTAGGCCAAAAGTAACCCATGCACATGCATTTGTATGTTATAATGTGACCACTATAGTTCCCCTCATATTCTTTTCCAAGGAGATAAGTAACTTATTCTATCATTACACAATGTACTAAAGTGACTTTTGCAATATGATAATAGAGAGTGTTGTATTATAGTAGATAATTGAATGTTTGTTTACAAATACACGTCTTTTCATGAGAATCTAATTCTAAAGGGTAGGTATGATTCCCTATGAATTGAATGATATTTTTATACCATGAGATCTCTCAGATAGTGATATATTTTATGTGATAAATAAGAGAGCCATTTTTATGTTTTAAATAATAAGGTGACTTCCTAATCTGAATAAAGAATTATGAATCATGTCAAAATTGATAAGTATAAAATAATGAAGCTGATGAAGAAATATAATCAACTATGGTATTTTTTCTCATGGTATTGGTTTGATAATGAAAGATTATAATTATTTGTAAAGTGTAGTGGAAATTTTATTATATGTGATAATTTTTTCACTTTTGCATTGATAAGCTCTACTAACTTGATGACCTATGTGTTGTGAATCACCAAAAGCATGTAAATATGGGATGTCTTGATCAATTATGAATTACATACTAGTCCTAGTACATCATATTCAGCCATATTATTGGTGACATAAAAGGTTAATAAAAATTATAAAGGTATGATTTTACCATGTGGATTTGTTAAGATACAACCTGCCCTAACTCTTTGAAGACATTTGCACCATCAAAGTGAAGTGTCCAAGTTTATTCATGTTAGTCAATTGGAAATTTTTATATTTTTTCAATCACTGCTTTAAATTTATTTGTATAAGGAAGAGTATCAATTTCTTCATGGTTATTTGCTTCTAGATTAGTTGTGAAATTATGGAAGTAATCTTTGAGTGAGTTGCCTAGTCAAAACCTTTGATATAAAGGATTTATTCATCAAGAAGAGTATCTTGAAGGTGATTAGTAGGTGGTAGGGATGCAACCTCATGTTGATCTAAGATGACCTAACCTTTGATATATTTTGGTTTAACTGTTTAAAGATCTAATTCCATCAATAGGATTATCCCTTTGCCAATTTTATCTCTAGGTAAGAAAGTTTTGGATAAAAAATTACGACGACAATCAGAATGGACATTGACATAATTAGTTTGATATAACATATAACTATGGAGATTTTTAACTAAAAAATATATATCTAAACATTAATTATCTACTTTTGTATAGCATTTCTTGTGATCGATTAAACCATGACTCATATAATAGGTAACATATTCTCTAGTAATATTGTCTTGTTGGGTGATCATTGCCCTAATAGATATGGGAGTAGATGAAGTATATAGAAGTAACTTATGGTCATTTAAAGGTGGGAAAAGAGTAGGAGGATGAAACAAAATATTTTTTCATTTTATGGAATGATTTTTGGCATGAATATGTTCATTATAAAGCATTAAAATTTTTGAGAAGTGAATTTAAAAAATATATATGGTAGGTAGACATAAAGGTTCTTACAAAAAATTAATATGAGAAATACGTCAAGGTTCTTCAAACTTATAATGGGGGTGAGTATTTCAACAACATGTTTGACCAATTTTGCATAAAAAATATGATTAATTTGTAACATATAGTTCCTTATAATCCTCAATGGAATGGAGTTTTATAACACAATAATAATTCCTTGAAAGAGATGGAGAATCGTATGATTAATTCTATGTCATTAACACCTCAGTATTAGGTTAAAGCCATTAATTTTTCTTACTAAATTTAGAATAGGGTTCTTCACAAAGCTTTAAAAGGTATATTTCCCAACGAATCTTAGAACAACATGAAACCTATAGTTGAGCACTTTAGGGTTTTTGTATCTCTAACTATGGCATGCGTACCAAAGAAGAAAAGAAAGGTTATGGAACCTAAAAGTAAGCCTTGCATCTTTATAAGTTATCCATATGGTGTCAAGGTTTATTGTCTTCTTAATCTGACCATGCATGATTTTTTTATATATAAAAGTGTTCACATTCTTAAGTCCCAGAAACATAACACTTGATACTTCTCCCACTTCATTGGACCCACTTGGTTTTTATTTAGATGATTTAGATAAAACTAAGCACATTCCAAAGGTTGAGGGTGCTTCTTCTAGTTTTAATCTCAAGAGTGGTGTGGGGATTCATTTCCATCCATGCCTAGCCACACATTAGAGGATGATTTTTCTATACTTGACTCATCCAATTCTATTCCTCCCTAGGATAGGTAGACTCAAAAGAGTGTAGGTACATGGGTAAGGGATCCTTTAGATGATAAGCATATATGTTCAGAGTTTCAAAGTGTCAATGTGATTCTTATGCCCCTACCTCATATCTATAGATTTTTTGAGAGACATCAATTATTCGTGAGTGGGATTCTACCATGCAAGAGGATTATAACTCCATAATGAGTTATCACATTTAGGATTTGACAATTCTTTCCAAAGGAAGAAAGATGGTTTAATGTAAATGGATATATTGTACCAAGTATGCAACAAATGGGTCCATTGACAAGTTGAAGGCATGGTTGGTCACAAAGAGTTTCTTATAGGTGTGTGGCATTAATAAAAAATATACCTTTTCACCAGTTGCAAAAATAATCTTTGTCAAACTCACACTTGTTATTTCCACAACCAATTATTGGGATGTTCATTGGGTGGATATTAAGTGTGTATTTCTTCATGGTGACATTGGAGAGTAAATTTACATAGAACAACCTCCAATCTTTGTTGAGGATTATTTCCTTGTTAAATCCATCTATGGCCTCAAATAAGACTAGCAATCCTGGTACGCTAGGATGGATTCCTTATTTATTTTATTAGGATTTATAAAATGCCATTTACATATAAATGGCTATCTCTTATGGTATGATGATTTACTCTTGATTTTGATACTTTATGTTGATGAGCTTTTAATCACTAGGAGTTCTCTTTCATCCATTTCAACAATGAAATTATCTCTTTGAGATAGGTTCTCCATGACAGACTTGGGTTTGCTACATTAATTCCTTGGGTTTCAAGTTTCTCAGTCAGACTCAAGGATCACTCTTGAATATCCTAAGTATGATCTTGATCTATTTGTTTGGTTTCACATGTCTAGTTGTAAACCAGATCTAACTCCCTTTCTATCTAGAGTCAATCTTGAGGTAGTTTATTCTTCACCTTTGGTCGATGCTACCTTGTATCAATAGCTTGTGTGTAGCCTTATCTAATTGACACATACCAAACCTTACACATTATATATAGTGGGCCTAATATCCAAATTCATGTGGGAATCCCATGAGCTGTATTAGGACATAACTAAGAGGATATTGTACTATATTCATGGCATACATAGATTTGGGATTCACTATAAAAGCACTGACATCAACTTGATTGGCTATACTAATCTAAATAGGGTTGTTGATATTCAAAATCACAAGTCTACTTCATGTTATAATTTTTAAATTCGTTCAATGCCAATTAGTTGGTCAAGTAAGAAATAGAATGCCATTTATTTATCATCTACAAAGGTAAGTTATATGGATATTTTAATGTTGACACTAGGGCCATATAGATCTAAGGGATTCTCACAAAGTTCAGTATCTAGTTTAGATAATCTACCATAATCTACTATGAAAACTAGAGTACCATTCAAATTTGTAAGAGTCTAGTCTAGTATCAATAGACCAAACACATAGATATTCAAATGCACTTCATCATAGAGCTCATTCATGGGGACATCATTGATTTGATATATTGTCATATGACATACCAGATTATAGACATTTTTACCAAACCTTCCATAGAAAGCAAGTATCTTAACTTGTGGACTCTTATTGTGGTTGGGGTTATATGTCAAGACATTATTTGAGGATGATCTTGTTCGTTTAGGAAATAAAATGAGGTATTGAGAGAAATAAATTCATGGATTTCAAGGTAGATCATAAAACTAAGGAATAAAACTTCGGACCTTATGGAAGCATGCAAAGGATAGTGTTGATGCTTCTACTTTTACTAATTTATAGTTTGTTTATATTTAGACATCCTATGATGATCTTATTATTTATTTTATTGATCAGAATGCTTAAAATAATAATGATACTATTGACCATGCTATTTATCATATTTTTAATGTTGCTTTTATTCTTGATCATGCTTTTTTATTGTGTTAATGACTTTATTTCTCATATTATTGATTGTGTTGATAATGGGTATCCTTATCCCAAGGTTGGAGTATTTGATAAATACAAAAGGAATCAGAGCAAAGTGTCAAAGAAGGGGTTATTTATTTCCCATATTTATTTATTATGGTCTTTTCCCTCACTTGGAATTTTTTTAATTTTGTGGAGAATCTTTCTTAGGTGCATATGTTGACCAAATAACTAGGAAGTAATTCCATTGACCTATTATTCTGAGTATGGGAGTTACTCTTCTATTCTTGGCTCTATTAACCACATTTTATATAGGAGTTATTATTATTATTATATTCTAAGGTTATATTGACCATTTTTAAAAAATGAGTTACTCATCACTCTCTTATTTGTACTTCTAACATTTGTGAACTTTGTTAATAGAAGATTGATTTTGGTTCTAATCCCTCTTTAAAATATTCTTGTATTTGATTTGATTTAGATTTTAGTTATATGTTGTGTAGTTTGTTGTTCACTTACATGAATCTCTACATCCACATGATCCAATGATCCTGGCCACAAGTCCAATACAAAAACACTTTTAAAAATGGTTTATATAAATAATAGAATTGAAAAAACTGGTAAACATATTTTTACTCAAAAAAAAAAGTATTACAAAAGAAAGAGAAAGAATATAGTATTCAATATATTCTCATCACTATACAAATGTGAAAAAATTATTTAAAAAAAAAGAACAAAATTTTCAAATATCTATAAATATATGCCTTGCTAGCCCAAAGAGGATATGACCTTTAAATATATAAGGTTCTCTATGTGGTAATTAGTGACACTCCAAAGTAAAACAACATTTCATAAAGCCGTTGAAGCAAAACCATATGTAGCCTAGACCGTTCCATTAAAAAAACACTTAAGGTATAAGTTTCATTAAATGGAATAGGAATCAATTGTTTGCTCACTTCCACTCAATAAGATCATGTTATAAACAATTGTAATATCAAGTGTCACACTACTATTTTGTAATTCCTTTTTACCTCCATTTTAAAAGGCGCATGGTGTGAAATCTTTTTAAAAATAATGCAGCTATTTTATAAATACAAATCAATTAACATAAACTTGAAATATCACTATGAATTCAAAAATAAAACTGAGTTATCTTGGAAAGCTAATTTTGGAAATGTCGTTTTTATTTTGGAAATGGAAAGCTTTGAATATCATATGTAATCAAAATTTTCTATTTGATCATGGAGGTTTCCAAATTTTGAAAAATAAATTATATATTTTCTTAACTTGTAAAAGTTTACATGGAGATGGTTTACATGGAGATGTTCTTAACTTGTAAAAGTTTTTATAATATTGTTATTGATGTGGGAAAAGGCTCTCAAATTTTAACAATGATAAAGACAATTGAGATAGAAGAGAAAAAATAATATCGACGTTGATAAAACTTATGTTCTCAGATGATGTTTTTCCAAAATTTTACAATGATAGAAATAGATTCAGGATATGAACTACTTTAAAGAGTACTTATGAGAATTCATATTATATATGGATTCTAACTCTCTTTACATAATTGTTTAATATAAGAATCTAAGAAAGTAAAGAGCTATCCCATCATTTAACAAAGATAAACAATGAGAATAACAATCTTACTTGTCCTAAAAATAAAATAAATGATAAATATTTTGTGAAAATAGTAATCATAGGCCATATCAACCATTAATAAGAGGCCTAGATATTGTTGAGAAACTAAGAGATATAAAACCAAAATAGTTATGTTCCAAATTATTGTAGGTATTTTAACATATAATCAAGGAAAATGACTCATTTAGCGATGATTCTTGAACTTTGGTGATGCAGAGAAAAAAAGCTACAAGAATTTATAAGACAATCAACATAAGTTGAGAGAGAGGAACTAGAAGCACAATAAAAAGTGTAACTCATTTTAAAAACATACGATCCTAGAGTTAGACCCAAATTTAAATGTATTTATTGTGGTAAGTTAGGTCTTAAGGCTATTGAATGCTGCAAAAGGATCAATGATACAGTAAATAAAATTTGAAAGTTCTAAAAATAATTATAATACCAAAAGTAATGATCTTTATAATTATCTTAAAGAAAATAGTTCTTATAAGTATGATTGGGTTACTAATTTTGATATTAAACAAACATGCCTTATAATGAATTACAATTTGAATCTTGAAGTAGTGATAATACTAAAGAGAGAATCTTACTTGAAAATAATAGTGTTTTAGAAATTGAGGGGGATGGAAATATTAAAATTAATATAGTGTGTCAAAAAAAAAGTAAAGTAATTCCATATTTAAAAATAAATATTCTTTCTATTTTCCCAGTTGGTAATCAAGGATATAAGATAGAGTTATACAATAAAGAAATGTCTAACAAACAATGTTAATGATAACTATAAGGCTATTTCTATTAGTAAAGTTGAAAATAGATTATATAATTTTCAATAATTCATCTCTATGTATGTTATTCTAAAGCAAAATGACATGGGTATATTATGGACAAACAAAACATGATTTATAGGTTTAAAATATTCTCTCAAAGGCATGACATTTGTGAAGAATGTGTTATGAGAAAGCGCCATAGAGAAAGCTTCGCATATGTCCTGAAGTGTAAAGGCTCATTTGCATTTTATTCATAGTGATGTAATGGGTCTAGTTAAAATATATCCACTTGTAATACCAAGGTATATGATTACTTTCGTAGATAGTTATAATATAATAAATTGGGTATATTTTCTCCAAGATAAGAATGAACTATTTGATACATTCAAAGAATTTAAGGTTTTGGCATACCACCAAAGTGTAATATATCTAATGATATTGAGGGAAAAAAGACTACATAATATATAAATAAATATTTATTAAACATTTCCAAATATTGTCGTAATCCATTGTTTATTACACACCAAAAAATAATGGAGTTCAAAATAGACAAAATAGAACTGTGATGGAAATGGATGGATATATATAGATAGAGAGGGAGAGGGAAAGAAAGAGAGAATTTATATTTTGAGCTAAATAAATTCATAAATCTACTTATGTTCTTAATAGGACTCCTAATAAGGTAGTCATGACTATAATTCCAAAAGAGGTATAGAGTGGTAGAGAACCTATAGTCTCTCACTAATGAATCTTTGTATGCGATGCATAAAATCATAATTATAAAAGGATAAAGTTAGATAATAAAATTTAAAATTACATAATGATTTCATAGAACGAGTAAAAAAACATACATGTAGTAGAATATTGAAACTAAATAAATCTATAAAAAGAATGTATGGTTTTATGAAGAAAATGTTAATTTTGAATATTGTAATAAAACATCTTCTCTCCCAATCTTGATTGAAGAGTATTATACTATTAACACTATTTATACAAATGAAGGTGTGGCATCTTTTGTAGGAGAAGTAGAGACTCACATTAAGGCATCAAGTGAATGTGAGATAAAAGATTAAGAGTATAATAAATATGCAATAAATCTACCAAGAAAGTCATTAACATCTTATTGCTAACTATGCTCTTATGACTAGGTTGATGTAGGTTGGTGATCCAACTACATATGAAGAAGAAATGCAAACACGCAATAATAAGTAACAATCCAAGATGAATAAAAATATCTAATGAAAAATGACACTTATAAAGTGTTAACTCTTCTAAAATGAAAGAACTTTTTGGGTTGCATATGGAAATACAAGAAAAAAATCACATTCAATGCAGTCATGGAGAAGCCCATGTAAAGGTTGGTAGCCATATGTTTCTAAAAAAAATAAGGTATTGATTATATTATAAATTTTTCTTTAGTTGTTAAAATGACTTCCATTTTTTGATATTTTATTTAGCTAAAAAAACTAATTGGAATTTAACTCAGAAAATGGATGTTTAGAGTGATATTTTATAGGGTAATTTAAATGAATAAATTTACATGTAAAAACCACCAGGGATTGTTAAACCAAGTTAACAACATATAGTTTTTAGGTTAAAAAAAGTGATTATATGGTATTAAATGAGATCCAAAGGCATTTGAATCTAAAATAAATTAGTATTATTTAGAATAAATATTCAAAATAATAAAATTTGATTTAGATGTGTGTAAGGCATATCGGTGGTCAAATTGTTATCATTTTACTAAATATTGGTGATCTAATCATTAGATAAGATCATATGTAATACATTTTAAACACTGAGGAAAAACACAAAACTTATTTTGAGATAACATAGTTAGGGATAATGCACTACCTTTTTGGTATGCAAGCATGATAAGAAGAAGGTAGGGTCTTGCTTTCAGGATCCAAATAATCCATTTATGTACTAGGAAAATATAGGATTAATAAATATAAATTAAATAATGAACCATGTGAAGTTTGAGTGAAATAAAGTGTTAAATCTAACCTAAATAAATATTTCATAAACAATTCGTTGGTAATCTATAGTACCTCACTATCACTAAACCATATATTGCATATGCAACTGACATTGTTTCTAGGTACATGACAAATCTTCATGTTTACCATTGGAAAGTATCAAAAATAAATATAAATTAAATTAGAGGTACTTGTCAACATGGAATTTAATATAAACAAGAATGTGTACCTACTTTAGTAGGCATATTCATTCAAATTAAGCAAGTGACGTAAACAATACAAAATCAGCTTTAGGGTATGTATTTTACCTCAGTTCTCATCTAATCTCATAGAAAAATAAGCAGTCCAAAATGACCTATCATTTATAGAATTTCAATATATTAGTTCTTCAATAACATATAAATAAGATATGTGGGTGAGGATATTATTTAAGGAAGTTTATTTACCATAAGATCATTCGAATACTATATTTTGTGACTATCCAATAATTATCAACTTGTAAAAATATTATATATCATTGTAAATCAAAAAATATTAATTTGCATCATCACTTTATATGGAATTTATAGAAGGAAAGGTGGTGGATCTAAACTCTTTTGGTGTTGAAGACCAAATTATAGATATATTTACAAAATCATTGTTTATGGTTAAATTTGTCAAATTTTGAGACATGTTATATATTGTGGATGTTGATCTTAAAGAAGTTTATTTGAATTATTAGGTGATATAATATGTTTTATGGGTAAGGGAGAGGAGAGATAGGTCAAGGGGATGTTGGAATAATATTTATTTAATTCTGAACTTAGGTGTTGGAATAATATTTATCTAATTCTAGCTTTAGACTTTTGTATTAATGAGTGGTCAATAGAGCTATCTATTTCAAGACTCTTTCAATTATATATATATCTCTTCTCCATAATATTATCTATCTTCTTTAGACATTTCCAAAATATTCTTTCAACTAGGATGGTTCTATTCTAGAACAATCATCTCTAAAATCTTCTCTATCTTCTTTAGACATGTCTAAATCCTTAATAAATAGAGCATTAAAATTCTCATATATATTAAATTTTTTTTTCATTTGATACCATTAATATTATAAAATAATTTTAATAGATATCCCATGGAGTTTGGATGATTGATAATGTTCAGGTATATACCAAGATGAAGTCTAACGTTCAAATCACAGGGGTATTTTCAAGTGAGGGGAGGAATCTAACTAGAGTCTCTGATTTTTAATATAGGAGTCCAACCAAAATATCTAAGTGTTTACAAGTTCTATAAAGGTGGTATGAAACCTAGGCACCAGTTGTACAAAGGCACTATGAAACTTGAATACTTGGTGGTCCTTCTCATGCAAGTCTATCATTTAATGAGGCAGGAAGATACTATTATAATAAATGTAAAATGTAATGATTCCTCCTATAGGAAAAAAAATTAAATGTAGGTTTTTTAAATACAATAAGTTTTCTAGACATACGTCTTATTAATGTCTAGAGGATCAACCAATAGGGAGTCCAAGAACCACAAGAATAAATCAGATTGCATAGGTATTTGAGGATTGCGATTGTTTGATCTCCATCACTTGTGGAGGAATGCGAGGTAGGATAATCCTTGTTAATGAGAAGAGTGTTGATAAAAACACCTACGGAGGAAATACCAGAAAGGAAAACCCTTTTCAAAACTTCTTGTAATTACCAAGGTAAATGTTGTAAAATGGTCATAGATTCAAGAAGTACAGATTATTTAGTTTTAACTAAAATGGTAAACAAACTTAGATTAATTAAGTTGCCTCACCCCACACCATACAAAGTCTCATGATTGAATAAAGGATAGTTATTTTTAGTGATTAAATAAATTTGGCTGGAGTTTCAAGTTGGAAGGTATAATGACAAGTTCTTTAGTGATGTGATCCCCATGGATGTTTATCATGTGCTTCTTGGGAGGCCTTGGAAATATGATATGAAAACCAGTCATGATGGTAGGATAAATGTATACACCTTGGTTAAGTATGGAGTTAATCACACCTTGTTGCCTATGAAGGATGAAGACATTGACCAACAAGTCAGGTTAAATGTGATGTTGGTAAGTGGTAATGAGTTTCTAAATGCCATGAGTGAAGAGGAATTGGGAATTTCATTGGTATTAAAGCCTATAAATATTATGAAAACCACAAAAAAAAAATGAATTACCTTAATAAATATAATACATGTTATAAGAATATGCATAAATTGTAGTTGATGATCTACCAAGTACATTTCCACCTATGAGGAACATCAATCATCACATAGACTTTGTGCCAAGGGAAATTTGACTAATAAGCTAGCCTACAATATGACTCCTAAAGAGAATGTATAAATCAAGAGACAAGTTCAAGAAATATTGGACAAATTACTGATAAAAAGGTTCTCAGTAGTCTCATCTTTATTGATAATTATGACATCATTGTTAAGTGGAGGTAGAATGTCCCAATTTTCAATGTGTATATCATCTTGCTCTTGATTGTATTATTCATATTTGGATGAATTATCATTGAAATCCACATAATAAATGTGTCAAGGACACATATATAGAGTTATGATAGGTTTATTATCAATTTTATAGGCTTATATAGTAAGAATCTGAATATTATCTATAGGATTACCACCTATTCTGGCACTTCTTCTTAATGGAAGAGAGAGATTTTTTAGATGGAATATAGTAAACAAATAGGAATAGAGCTAATAAAATATAATATGTGAAATCTTAGAAAATCAAGCAACTAATGAAAACAAGAAAAATAAGGATCCAAACCCTAAGATCATAATTGGTTATGGTTTTTCGAATTAGGGTTATTTTGCAAAAAATTAAATTATGTTCAAATAAATGAAACCCTATTATGATATTTGATTTAATGAGCTAGGTTATGCTAAAAAAATAGAAAAATAAAACTTTTTAACACTAATTTAATGCAAAAAATTTAGAGAATGCAACATGGGTTTTAAGCAATATTTGAAGTAAGTCAGGTTCACCAAATATTTTAAACTTTTTGGGTTTAGCTATGTAAATCATAAGTTTGATTAAAGGGATGAGTAGTCTAAATTAATTAAATAATATGCCATAAATAACCACTAATTTGTTATATAATTTCACTTGTTTTGACTTTCTAAAAATAGTAATAAATATGTGCAAATAAAGACTTGTCTAGAAAAGACCTAACATGGAATAATTGAGTGTTAAAAACTAGGATACAAACAGGTATGAGTGTTTTCAATAGGATACCTATGTCATATCCTCTCCTGGAGAGTAGAACCACACTTGGACAATAGTTCCATGTTGTTATAGTATCCTAAAAATGGTGATAGTGTCCTTTGTATAGGACTATTCCTAAATTATGGGTGCACCTATGCCTATGTTTTTATACTATGTTCCTATGTGCATAAAGTTTAAAACTATGTATTGTGCCTATAAAATTTGATTTATGATGGTAACCCTAATCCTCCTTGTAAATAAGGCATGGGCAAAAAATGTGTGTTCATTAGTAGGATAGGATAAACATCTTTGACACCCCATCATGATTAGGTTTTCCTACTTACCAATACTCTGAGGAGGGATCAATCTAAATGTAGTTATCAACACCCAAGTTCTGGTACAAGTGTAAGTGATGCTAAAATGCTAGTGTTCTTGAATGTCTTGAGTGTGCTTGAGATTAGAAATCTTGAAAATATGGGCTTAGGGTAGTTATAGATGGTAGTATGTAGAATCAGGGTAGAATAAAGATTAATAACCTTGATTTTGCTCAACATATTTCATGTTTGAATAATAATTTTTCATATATTCTACATCTAGTGGATATAGGTCTAAAAGTCATAAATTTATAGTGTTTTATAGCTTGTAAAGATAATAAAATGTTCTTTATATAACCTTAGGAGTTTCTAAATTTCAAAAATATACCCATTCAAGAGAGTTAATATAAGGGACACTAGGACCATATTTGTGACCCTAGTGCCTTGTGGCTCTAGTGTCCTTAATGTGGCGCTAATGTCCAGTTGGCAGGCTACTAGGTACAAAGGGCCAATATTTGAGAATAAAGATTTGAGACTATTTTTTAGATGGCTAAGGATGAATATGGTCCTCACAAAGGTTGGAAAAGTTTGATAAAAGGATCTAAGATAGGTTTAGGGATAAGCTACGAATATGTTATCTCAGTAGCACTCTTAGCATTCAAATACCACTTTTAGGCGATTACAAAGTGTATGATTGTAGGTACACCATTTGGAGAAAATTATTGGATTATTTATGATCCAAAGTTAATTATTTTAAGAATTTTTTGGTTTCTATTTGATTAATATTTAATTTGGTTTATGAGAAAAGTTAGTTTCCTTGTAACCACCCTGTGATTCTTTGTAAGCTTTCACATGCTTTGTAAAAATCATCTTAAAATATTATGATATATTTGTTGTGTGAAATACTTGTTCGATATGTAAATTTCTAAGTTTTTTCCTACTCATAGGGCTAAAAGTGTTATCAGATCTTTGTAGCAATATGGCAAAGGATAGAGATTAGCAAGAAGATTTAAGAGCATTCCAAACTGAGGCTTACTTGGCAATTTTTGTTGTTTGGAGTAGTCATAAAATCGAGATAAAAGTAGACAATCTTAGATATCATGTAGGATATATGTGGTATCATAAACCTTCAGCCATGGATGTCAAATGATAGGAAACTCATTTGATGGTGTTTAATTCATAGTCTCTTTGTGTTCAACATATAAACACAATGTGAATGCAAATGGATAAAGATATCAAAGAAAGAACGTAAGGATATCACTCTTAGAAATCAAAATTGAACCTGTTCAACACTTTTAGTAGTTTGATTTAGTGTCAAAAAATCAAAATGAAAACATTTTAATATATGGACCATATGGAAATGACCTGCAAAGGTAATACAGTGGTGCTTTAGAACACAATAAAAAATAAAAAACCATGTAAATCTAATGTTTAAAAAAAGAATTGATTGGTTTTGTTATGAATCAGAGTCTCAAATTTGAGATTGATAGATATTAAAAAGGCTACTAGATACTCAAAAAAATGGAAGATCACATACATAGAGAAAAATATGCTTGATTTGTGGATTGAGCTATTGCATTTTGACAAAATAATCTCAGTGTTTCACTTTGTGAGAAACCCTTAGACCCACGTGGGCTCCACAAGAAGGTAGAAAACTTGTTTATCCATTCTATTAAAAAGGATAATGGAATTTTTATAGGCCATATATTAGGTGGAAAAAATAATAAAATTGGTTGTATATATCATTTTTTTAGAAAATAAAGGATATATAAGAAAGTCAAATTTATTTATAATATTGTTTCATTATATTCTCAACATGCATATGGAGGGATTAATAAATATGCTTTGTTAATCATGTACTAAAAAGGATATCAAGGGGCCAAAACCATTTGGTTTCATATTTTTGGTCAATTTTGTTGTTATTTTATCTTATTTTTTCTATAAAGGAGTTATAAAGATAAAATAAGATTTTCAATGCAAATGGATATATGAGGATGTTTTGACTTTTACAACCAATATAATGACACTAATGTATAAAGGTTCATTTTTAATTGAACCTAACAAATTTAAAATAAAATTTTTCATAGTGCCGCTTCTTTATTGTGCTATGAATGAACTCATCATCCTTTACAAGTCCCTTAGGATCCTCATGATTGATAAACTATGAGAATCAAGCTAGAGGTTGGAGGATCTATTAGATTTTGGAGGACAATTACCCTTATATATTTAGCTACTCACTTAGAGTTTGTTTTCATGATTGAATAATTTTTTTGGTTTGTGTTCTTACTTTTAGTTCCATTTTTTTACATTCTATACCTGATATTCATGACAAGGAGTGGATAAAGTTAGTTTTTTTTCTCTCAATGCAGGGGTTCTCACTTATTGTCTGATAAGGGGAAAATATTTATCATTGGTTTGAATTCGATCATACATTAGTGATAGTAAAATTTGATAGGATTTTCTAGAACCAATAGGGTAGACCAAAAGTTGTTAGTGTTTTCTAGGCATCATGAAGATGTGCCATACAATGTACTGGTTGTCATTTGTATGGGTTATTATGTGGGACCT
Organism: Torreya grandis; assembly: GCA_037957365.1. NCBI lineage: Eukaryota > Viridiplantae > Streptophyta > Pinopsida > Cupressales > Taxaceae > Torreya > Torreya grandis. The sequence continues at coordinate 997,376 of JARHVA010003854.1, forward strand.
CATGTGGTTCAATGTATTTATAAATGATTGATATTATTCTAATATAGTATGGTACAATGATCATCGAGGATGTGCCATATAGAGTAAAGGTTGAAATTTGGGTGGGTTGTTATGTGGGACCTTATATGGTTCCATGTAGTTGGACATGCTTGATTATGTTCTAATTCAGTATGGTAAATGATCATGGGGGACGATAAAGGTTTTATCATGTTAATTTTACACTTTTCCATGACTCATAAGGGCATTATTATTTATGGAGTAGGATCAATTTTTGGTCAGTACCAAAGGTACAGTGAACCACTTGTAGTTATGATAGAGTTTCTTTGATGTCTTCAAATCTATTGCTCTCATTAATTCATATGACATACCCATTTCGATCAAATGGTATTTTTTGGATTCTTTGTAATCCAAAGATAATTATTTTAATAATTTATTAGTTTTATTTTGTTAGTAAATAAGTTGGTTTATGATAAAAGTTTATTTTTCCCAAAACCACCTTGTGAAGCTTTATAAACTTGCACATGATTTATAAAAATCATCTTAAAATACTATGATATATTTCTAGTGTGAAATAATTGTTCCATATGTAAATATATGAGATTATTCCTACTCAGAGGGCCAACAAAAAAAAATTAGTTTAAAACCTCTAAGCTAGAAAAGACCATGAAAGGCAAAGTGATGAAGACTCAAATCAAGCAAGTTATTAATTCAAAATAAGGAATAGGTCAAGAAAGTAAAAAAATAAAATAAAAAAAATGAGAAATGTCAAAAAGGAATAGATGGTGTATTTCTAATACAAGTGAAATGTCCGCATCTAAGCATGGAGAGGATAATGCATAGTAAATCACTTAAAGCCATAAGTGGGCTAAGAAGATCATTTACTGATCATGAAAAGGAGACAAGTAATAAGTAGATTCATAGCATGAGAAAAGAGAGAGAATAGAAGTGGAACCATAACTATAAACCAATCAAGAGATATGTAGAATATGTGTAAAGTCTTCAAAACTATTATAATCAAGTTATAAGGCAAGTGATAGAAAACAAATTATATTTCAAAACACATGTACATAGAGAAAAAAGTATGGGAAGGTATGTGTAAAACTTCATGATAAATCCATGTAATAAAGTGTAAAATAAAGTATGGATAGCTAATAATCCAAGTGAAAATAATAAAAGCAATGAAGAAAGGAAATATAGTGAAAGAGGCTTCCAAGTACAAAATAAGAAGATGGTAAAAGACTTGTCCAAGAAACAATATGGCATAAAAAGGCAAGCCATGAAGATGAGTAGATCACTTCAGTAAGAGAGACCAAAGGGATAAGAATAAATTAAATATGATAAGCTTAATGGGACGGTTTAAGTCCCCAAATAGTTTTGGAAAGTCCTTGAGGATGTAAATAAGTTATAATATAGAAAGGATGCTGAGATCCTTGGAGAGACATATAAGTCACCTAAATGTGTGATGGAAGACATAGTGCCATTAAAGTAGGTATAAAGGTAAAATTATAAGAAGTGTATCATATTAGGTTATATAAGGTTCAAGATATTATGCTAAAGTAAGTGAGAAAGTAAGAGTGTATTACTCATGGATAAAATAGTTTGAAATAAATTCAAGTGAGTAGCATGATGGAGAAGGTCGATCCAAAATAAACCAAGAAAAAAGTGAAGTAAGATCAGTTTTGGGAAAGGAAGAAGATGGTAATTTTAGCCCAAGAATGGGCCCAAGTGAATATAAAACCTAATTATCATTTGAATAAAAAAACTAAAGAGTAAATCAAATCAAGTTTCTTGATAAAAGAGTTCCAAAATGAGAAGCCATAGAGATATGAAGTAAGAAAGACTAAAAAAAGTCAATGTTTTTTAAATTTACATAGTAAGTTTATAAGAGAATTTGTTGAAAATATGAGTGAAAAGAGTAAGAAATTAGTTTTTCAATAAGATATAAATGTTCATGAGCAAGCTCAAACATTAGCATGTACATGATGACACTCTTACAACATTTAGGGTAATTAGAGTAGAATATATTCCCCATAAACATAGTCATTAATGGTTTCAGTCATCATGTTCAGAGCTCCATTGGGGAGATTTTGATTTCATTATAGATTGGACCAACACATATAGCCACACGATTCTTAGTAGTACCTAGTTTGGCATATTTGATATGTTATTGGGTAAGCTATGGTTATAAAATATCTAAGGCATCCCATATATACTACATATATGCTTGAAGTACATACATGTAAATTAAGTGGTAAACATTGAGGGTATCCCTAATGAATAACCTCTACCAATCCCATAGGCAATTACAACACAATCATTAGTTACAGTTCTAGCATAGTTATGATATATTGCACATTTATCAGTTATATCTCAAAGTACATATCATATGCATACATCACATAGTTTAGTAGATCCAATAATGTAGGTAGGGTATACTCCTACATTATCTACATATATGCATACTCTCCCACAAAGGTAATTATTAGAGAGATCCCTACGTCATAGATATGTCATAGATCCTAGAGTACCTCCCTCTGCTCAGTTTATGCTAATATCAATATTATTGGGTTCCTAGGGTTGTAAATATAGGGAACCTATGTCACCTATAGATTCATCTACCACATAGGTTCGTAATAACCCTATAATTCATAGGGAACCACTATTAGTGTCAAAAATTCATAGCACCACTACATAGGTAGATATAAATGTCATTTGCTCACTATAGATGTTTATGGGCCCACATTTACCTTTTTACATAGTATGCATAATCATAGTTCTCTTATTTTACACAGGTCATTGTGATAGTGAGTCTCCCATGATACACATTAGTTATCATGGTTCCTACCCATTTGTACATAATTTCTTCTCTCTTTCTCTTTATACATACTTTATTTTCATTTGCTTGTACATAGATTATATCCAAAAATTAAAAAAACAATATAACATGACAAAACACAAAAACTTTTAAATATTACTAAGAAAACACAAAATTTATACATTGTATACATTTCTATGTTTACATTTCTTATATTTTCCATATACTACATATGTTATCTATCCTAGTATAGTCAATGTTATCATACATACATGCTTCAATTATTATTTTTGGGTCATTGTGGATTACTTAAAGGAGTTAGGTCTACCACATTGATCTAGACTTACTATCATATTTATATTTAGGGAATATACACTAATTCATGGTTATTCATTTGACACATCTTCTCACTTGGGGGCATTTCATACATAATTTCTATTACCAAGCTTTACCCTTACATTCCTTACATTCTAGTTTACACATTGATATTGATCATTATTACTCATACTCATATTTTGTTAACCGACTATAACTACTTTAGCTCCATCATATGTACATACTAACTCTTACATAGATTTTTACTAAATTCAAGCATGTTGTCATTTCTATCATTCCAAGTTTAGACTTGATTGTATTCTCTATGCTTCTTATATTTGAGGACATTTAAATATGCCATTATTTTTTGGCTCTTTACCACTTATATTCATGTATGTCTTGGAAATGTGCCCACATCCCTTATGTGTACTTTCTTGATTATGCATTCAATCATTTCAAAATTTCCTTCTATGTGGATCTAAGATAACTTTATTGTTGCTTATGTATGTGGACATTTGAACATGCCCTTATATCTTTTTTTTCTCAAATTTAGTGAAATGTTATTGTGTCCCTAATATTTTGGCCCCTTGGCCTATTTTACATGCCTCATGTGTTTTGTATGTATGATTTATTATATGAATCATTTCTGAGACACTTGTCTTTGCTTGTTACACACACCATATTTTTATGTCAAGAGGGACCTCATGCATCTACCCTTCCTACTCAGGTGTCATGATGGACATCATTCCCCATCCCCTAGTTAGATACTTAGATTTGATATTATACACATTGATTACATATATCTTGACACATTTGTGCATTGATAAATATAACATACATCTTATATTACATAATTATGCTTAGATTCTCTTATATTCTGATTTAATGTTTGCACATTATATTAGATTATCACACATTTATCATATATGCTCTGGCTAACTCACATTTTATAGATATTTTTCATTTGAGGACAATTATTACACAATTTTAGCAATTAACATTAAAATAGGGAGCATTCATAGGGGCTTGTCACACAGATCAGGCTCCTACATTGCATTCATAGAACAATTTTCAGCACAGTGAAAACACAAGGAAAACTAGGGACTCAAAAAGTAGATCAGTGACTCAAATTTTAAATTAGATAAACATTACCATCCATATTACGACACTAATGCCATATGATACTATTGTCCTAAACATGGTGCTACTATCTAGTAACACAAATTTTATGATAGTTTGGATTATTCAGAATAGTACACTATGTATAATATTGTTTTTCATAGATATAATCAGAAGTTTGATAGTTATGCTCAGATTTTGTATAAATTCACACTAGTTCAGCTTGGATTCATATCAGTTGCTCAAATTGGGAACATAATGTATGACATGATCATTCCAAATTTTAGTTTAAATACTCAAATATAACTATTTCAACTTAGTCCATAACTAGTTTCCTCATATATCAGATTGGGGGCATGTGTGTGCCACATACCTTCCATATGCTTAATTACATAGGTTGATAAAATGGAATGGAAACATCCATGTCATTCTCTACATTGTATAAAATTGAAATCATATTATAGTTGGTCACCAATTTCATACCTTATTTCATACCAGTTGGTTGGCATTCTAGAGTGGCCTGGAGATGCCTAATGTACCTAAGTGGGCATAGAGTTGACATACAATTAGATATACCCAGTTAGATATTTATAACACTTTGCACTTTTAAATTTTATAGGCATCTAATACACATGGTTGGGAAATGATGAAGTCATATCATACTTTAGTTTTTGAGCCACCTACATGAGAAGGTTAAACACACTTACAATCTAATCCAAGATATTCATAGGTCATGATCTACCAAGAAGGGGTGAGAAATGATGGAGTGAAAACCATATTGGGTTCTTAAGCTACCCACATATGAGGATTGAGGAAGATACTAGCTTAGTCTAAAATATTCATTGATTTAATCATTATGAATGAGCACACATATATGTTGTCATCAAGTTCATGCATTAGTTCACATTCTCAATGAGGTGTACTCATTCCTTTCCTCTTTCCCATATTTTTACTCAACTTTACTTATTCACTTAGCATAGTCTTTTAATATCTCTTAAATAAGGATTGATTTATGCATGTTTCATTGCAGGTCATGCTTTGGACCATGCTTCACATACACATGCATAACTTCACATACTTAGACTCGACTACATGGGTTTCACTTCTTAGGTAAGTCTAGGTACACTAATTTTACTTAATACTAGTCATTTTTATTTGTTGCATTTCTACGTTAAATGAGGGACAAATTTAATCACCTAAAAGTGGTATTTGAGTGATAATAGTGTTACTTGAGACAACCTATTCCTAGCTTAGACCTAGACCTATCCTAGATCTTTTAATCACACTTTTCCAACCTTTGTACAGAACAAGCTCATCCCTAATCAGTTAAAACATAGTTTTAGACCTTTATTCCTAGATTTGGAGCCTTCATACCTAAGAGCCTTCTAGCTTGACATTAGCTCCACATTAGGGACACTAGAACCACATGGTGCTAGTGTCCCCAACATGGCACTAGTTTTCATTGTATTAACTCTCCTTAATGGATATATTTTCAAATTTTAAACCCTAAAAACATTGGTCTAAACACGTTTTATTATCTACATAAGGTAAGAAACACTATAAACATATTAATTTTAGACCTCTATCCACTAGATGGAAAATAGATGCAAAATACCTATTCAAACTCAAAATAAGTTGATAATAATCAAGGTTATTAATCCTTATTCTAACCTAATTATGCATATTACCATCTATAGCTACCCTAAGCCCATATTTTCAATATTTTAAATCTTAAGCACACTAAAGGCATTCAAGATCAGTATCATTCTAGTATCACTTGCACTTGCACCAGCACTTAGGTGGGGAGAAGTACATCAGGATTGATTTCTCTTCAGACTATTGGCATGTAGGAAATTCTATTAATAGTGGGGTTTTGAGGATGTTCTACTTATCTTACTATTAAAATCATATTTTTAGATCATGTCTTAGTTACAAAGAGGATTATGGTTAACATTATAAATCATCTATTATAATCACAATATAGAGTTTCATACTTTATGCGCATAAGAACAAAACCTAGAAACACAAGCATAGGCACACACAAAATTTAGGAATAGTCTTGTATAGATGACACTAACACAATTTTAAGGACACTAGAGCCACATAGGTTACTATCCAAGTTTGGCACTACTATCCAAGAGAGGATCTTGCATAGGGATCTTGTTAATGACACTTAGACCTATTCATATCCTAGTTTTTAGTAATCAAATCTCCTATGTTTGGTATTCTCCATATAATTTTTTTATTTTCACATATTTATTATTATTTTTAAAAATTCAAAACAAGTCAATTTTTTTATAAATCAGTGGTTATTTATTTCATATTATTTCACTAATTTAGACTACTCAACGCTTTAATCAAAATTAGGATTTACATAGCTAAACACAAAATTGTTAAAACATAATTAAATAAATTGTTAGAATAAAAATTTTAAGTCCATATTTTCCCTAAAACATTCTAATACATCAGATTTCTCCTTGGTATCTCTGTAACCATCTATTTATTCATGGACACTTCTTGTTTTTCAACTAGAAATTCATCTAAAGCACCATAATAATCTTTAATTTTATTAAACTTTGTCAAAGCATCATAAAAAGCCTCTTTATCAACTTCAAAATCTTCTTGAACATATTCAAATGTCATTTATTCACCTGTTTACAACCTCAAACATGGATTAATATGACATAAAATACCTCTTACAACTTTAAATACTATTGATAACATAGATTTTACATACATATGGTGATGCTCTTGCATCACATTACATATAGCGAGGAATCAAAGGCAAATATATTATGCAATCCTAAAACTCGTTAAATATATATTATAAGTATTGTATGGTTTAATTAAGACATTTTTAATTATGAGGATTCAACTAAACATATTCTCTTTAGATATAAATTAAATAAGATGATCTTATTAACACTAATGATTCAAATGAAGGTGTGGAGTCTTTTTCATGAGAAATGGGGACTTATATTGATGCATCAAATGAAAGTGAGATTGAAAGCACATGAAATATAATAAATAACTAGTAAATCCACTAATAATTCCCTTAACATATTGCTTTTAACTATGCTCTTATGACTAAGGTTATGTAGTTTGATAATCCAAACACATGAATAAGAAAAATGCAACACTAAATAGGAAGCATCAATGTAAGATGAGTATAAATACATAATGAAAAATAACTTTAGGAAGTTTTAAAATCTTTCAAAAGGAAAGAAATTGATTAGTTACAAATGTACCTAAAAGAGAAAATTCACATCCAATAGTGTCATGGATAAGCACAAGGCATGTTTTTTAGCTAGAGGTTTCTGAAAAAAATAAGGGATTGATTATATTAAAAAAATTTATCTAATTTATAAAATGAATT
>JARHVA010003854.1:1012500-1052500 GCA_037957365.1 Torreya grandis
CCCGTGACAGTGCTGATGTTACAGGCCTTCAACCTGATCTCAAAGATGTAGGGTTTCTGTAACCATGGCACAAAAAATAAAAAATAAAATTGGGTTTCCTCTCCCATGCTCTCGACTAAGACGCCTCTGAACCTGTCGAAGAGGATGGCCCTATGGCCTCCATCTACAGTGTAAAGTGAGGCATTTAACATGCTCACTCCTATTCCTATGCTAATGGCGGCCGTATACTTCTCTTCTCAATAGTATCTTCCACTTTCTTTCAAGATCACAGCTAGTGACAGCTGTCACAACTAGATACCCTTCTCAAATGGGGCTCTACTGCCGTTTAATGGTTGTACCTATCATTTCACCATCACAACTTGATCTTTTCTTCTAGAAGCAAGAATACCTCAGTTATAATACTATGACATTCACAAATAGCTAACTGTAAAACAACTTTTATTCCTTAATAAAGCAGCGACATCTTTCAGCAAATCCTCCTAAGTATAGATTTGTATTTTTCCTTCGCCCAAGACCAGATTTCCACATCTAACACACTCAATGTAACCACATTTTATTTTACTGGGAGTACTTTAACTGCTCCACAATGACACATTTTTCCATGCTCATGTCTGCTTCTTCTTAACTTTCTCGCCTAGGCAAATTAACACCAACCTGCGCGTTGGGGTGCAATTGACTAATGGGAACTGACCGACAAATATTTGAACAGAAAATTAAACAGACTACCATCAAAGGTTTTAGCTTCTAGATCTGACTCTTGCCTTTTATTAGTGGACAAGAGTTCTACACCATTCATTATAGTTATAGTTATAGTCTAGTTTAAAATAGGTTCCAAGATCAAATTATGGGAGCCTTAGAAAGCTACAACATCACACTTGCCTTTGTGATTCCTCATTACACCACATCTTCTTCCACTTCTCCCATGATCTCCTTCTGGCTGAGTTTGCAAGCTTGTGCAAGCCAAACAAACTCTTCTTAACTGACAAATTTGATCATGATCTTCTTCAAACCTACTCTGATACCATGTTAGTTTTATGATTAGAATTGAAACAATCAGAAAATCCAACACAATGAACAATGAACACAACAATAAACCATGGGAAAACGCTCCAACATGAAGGGAAAAACCCAGCAACAATATATCTCTTATATATCGAATGATAAGAACAACAATCTCCTTGACAATGGCCAAATCCAAGGCCTACAGGGATGGCTTCACTTCTTGAAGCACAAAGAATAAGATCACACTTGATAAATTTGACTTGCTCTTGAAATAACTTGATCTACTCCTTAGAAGTCTGCTCTGCCTTGTGAATTATGCTTCTCCTTATTCTTCTTGAACAATGAGAAATCACTCTATATATATATACAAGTGAGAGGAAAGAGTCGCATCTCTTCAATTTCCCTGTGGGCCTCCACCAAACAAATTATGTCTTAAATAATACAATAAGTTAGGCTGGAAGTGAGAGCCCGACGCTGCTCCTTCAACATCAACACAATGAGAATTTTTAATGTATGTTATTATATATTAAATAACATACAATACACATTAAAAATATTAAATATCAATTCTCTTTTTCTTATAAAATATATTGAAAAGTAAATAAATAAACTTAATTTTTTTTTTTAATGTAATAACAACCTAAGGCCATTAACCTAGGCACCATGGGGAAAGGAGTGAGGGGGAGGCCAACTAGCTCAACCCCTCCTCCCTCCCTATCATGGGAGGAGACATGGGTTAGCTTAATCTTTTCTTTTTTTATATTTATATGTTTATATTTATATTTTATTTTCATATAAATTTATTTAAAAAATATTAAGTTTAACTAGTGTTACATACATACATACATACATACATATATACATATATGTATATATATATATACATATATATATATACATATACATACATATATATACATATATATACATATATATACATACATATATATACATATATATATATATATATATATATACACACACATATACATATATATATATTTACATATATACACATATATATACAGATATATATATATGTATATATATATATATATGTATATATATATGTGTATATGTGTGTATATATATATATATATGTATATATATACATATACATATATATATATATATATATACATATATATACATATATATACATATATATACATATATATACATATATATACATATATATATATACATACATATATATACATATATATATATATATGTATATATATAATATCATGAAATACACATTAAAAATATAAAATATCGATTCTCTTTTTCTTATAAAATATATTGAAAAGTAAATAAATAAACTTCAACTTATTTTTTTTAATTCAATAACAAACCAAAGGCCATTGGCCTAGGCACCATGGGGAGGGGAGTGAGGGGGAGGCCAACTAGCTCAACCCCTCCTCCCTCCCTACCATGGGAGGAGGCATGGGTTAGCTTAGTCTTTTATTTTTTTATATTTATATATTTATATTTTCTTTTAATATAAATTTATTTAAAAAATATTAAATTTAACTAGTGTCATATAACTATACATCCACTAACTCTCTCTCCTTTTTTATCATCATCATCATCATCATCATCATCATCATCATCATCATCATCATCATCATCATCTTTATATACATAGATACATACATATACAATATGCCTATTTTCACAATCTAAATATATACACACAAAATATAAAATTATTTTATACAATATGCATATACATAGAATATATATAAAATTATATCTAAAATATATATATTTAGATATATAAAATGATAAAATCTCTCATATGTGTAAAATATATGTATACATATATGTATATCTAACAATATTTATATATACATATACATTTATTCAAAAAGAATATACACACATAGGAAGGGAGGTTTATACAATAAAGATATATTCCATTATCTCAACTATGTCCAACCAATTCAAAATACAACATCTCAACAAACAAAATACCTGATTCTATAATCTAAGAGACATTACATTCCCTATTTAACCCATTTACAAAACTAAGAAAATAACATATAGATCTATGAGGTAAATTTCACATTCTTGAAAACACTTAGATCTGGTTCTTCCTGCTCAGCCCCAAATAATGCTTACTTTTCCTTTCCTTGCTTAGCTCCCCTGGTAACAAAAACTCCCATGGAGGTAAAAGTTTGGAGGAGCAAATGAGACTTCAAAACACTAAATTGGTTTTGACCTCTTCCCTCCCACTTTTATTTTCATTTTAATATTTTTCTTCAAACCCCTAACTACTTCCACCACATGCTTGGTTACCCACTATGTGGGCTAGTTATGACCTCACTTAGTTTAGGGTCCACTAAAGTAATTTATTAACACAATAAATAATAATTAGTCAATGATGCATGTTAATATTAATTATTTAATCTCTCACCAAGAGGAAGCAAAATATAATATTTTAATATTAAGGCATGATAAAAAAATATTCTCTTATTTATTTATTATTAACTCAAGTAAGTCATTAAATATTTATGGTAACTAGTAATATGAAAAATAATAGATACATATCTAGTATTTAATACAAGTATATCATGACCCAGATTTATATCCTAGATTAATTCAATAAAATAATCCATCAATCACAAAATAGTCTTGTCTATAATACAAAACATCACATACAACCAAACTTAAATAAAACTAGTACAACACTAGGCATCTATTGTTGAGATTTCCTCACACCTAAAAGAGGTCTCCTAAGATAATGTGACAAAGATAAAGTTGTTTACATTGCTTTGACAAAGGGGTATTACATTCTCCCCCTCTTATAAAAACATCATCCTCGATGTGGAACTCTATCCAAGGAGGACAACAAAAATTTGAGATTAGAATTCATCCATATTTCATGATTATTAATATTATGAATCTTTTACTCATTGTCTTTTGCAATTAGTGTTTTATTTAAATCAATAATTATGATGTCATTTATACAAGTAGTTTTCATAGTGTCAAATAACCATACTATCATCCGCTCTACTTCCCTATCATTTGAATCCCAATAATACTTTACCTTAATACAATTCTCACCAGTAGTATGTATACCTAGAATATTTTATTGTTACAAACCATATAAAAAATCACAATACCATGCCATAGTGAAAGTAAAATATGGTGGCATAAGAATAATCCCTCAAAAATAATAAAGGTCAATACTAAACCACTCTAAACTATGCAAAACTATTCTACCACTGAACTATGTTGAAAGAAGCATACATATACATAATTGACCAAAAAATTATTGCATGTAAATCATCTACTTAAACCTATCATCATTAACATACCATCATATACCTCCTAGCCATCTTAAAAATCACCACTTAGACCTTCTACCTAGCAAAATAATAAGTAATAAATAACTACCACGTCTAGTGGTGTGGAAAGGATGGTATCTCATCCTGAATGATAGGTTCCCCATCACAATCCCACTATCTATATTTTGAAATAACTCTTCTCCCGTATATTATGCAATTATCATAATAGATATTCATGTAGGTTTACATGGGAAACCATTACAAAAATCACACAAATAAATAATAAAAAAATTAGTTGATTATGTAAAAGTATAAAGAAATAGAAAATGAGATCAAGTGATTAAAAAAAATTCAAAAAAAATTCAAATTATTAGTCTTAATAAAAATCTAAGTGATTAAAAACATAACCAAAAATACAAATTATTAGTTTCAATAATAAATTTCAATAATTGGCCAATTGATTAAAATATTAAAATAAAAAACAATGTTGGTTTCCAAATCATTTTTAAAAATAAGGCACAATCAATAAAATTATTTTTGCAAAACATATACAAAAATAGATCATATAACACACTCTATGTGACTTTACAAGTCATGCAAAGGGAAGAGGAATAAAATCATGTAAATTACCTCCTAGAGGTAAGAGGCATCTTGATTAACTCCTAGAGGTTTGAGGCATCTCAATTACTTGATAGAGGTATGAGAAACATTGTCTATTACCTCCTATTGAAAAGGAAATATATATAAATTACTTCCTAGAGGCAAAGAAATAATTACACATCATCATATGTAATAGTGTACCAATACAAATCAACTACATAAATCCCATACTGAGCATCCCAGAGATATAAAGGTATATAAAAGTGATCATATTACCCAACATCCTTGACTATCATGTGCCCCATCTGATGTCAATTAGCATAACCCATAGAGAACAATCATGTTGAAAACATAACTTTTTAAAGGTGTATATATGACCAAAATACTATAATGTGAAAACTATCTAAGTGTTAGTCACTGACTACTGCTCTCTATTATAATATTTAAACTATCCAAAATGGGGTAATCACTAAAAATATATACATTTGGTGTCATAATGTCCTAAGGTAATATAGGGAGGATTTACACCATAGCTAATAACTATCCATCATCACAATCATAAGTTCTACTAAGATATTAAATGATCTGGAAAGGATGGTTATTTCACAAAAAAATTACACATATGCATTACATACAAGGTTTCCACAACACGTATAAATTATATAACTAGCCTTAAAAACATAACATCATGTAAGTATTCAGTCATAAACATGTGACATTCACACAACAAGGTTAATTACAAGGTTGATTAAAAACATAACCAAAAATACAAACTATTAGTTTCAATAATAAATTTCAATAATTGGCCAATTGATTAAAATATTAAAATAAAAAAAAATGTTGGTTTCCAAATAATTTTTAAAAATAAGGCACAATCAATAAAATTATTTTGGCAAAACATATACAAAAATAGATCATATAACACACTCTATGTGACTTTACAAGTCATGCAAAGGGAAGAGGAATAAAATCATGTAAATTACCTCCTAGAGGTAAGAGGCATCTTGATTAACTCCTAGAGGTTTGAGGCATCTCAATTACTTGATAGAGGTATGAGAAACATTGTCTATTACCTCCTAGAGAAAAGCAAATATATATAAATTACTTTCTAGAGGTAAAGAAATAATTACACATCATCATATGTAATAGTGTACCAATACAAGTCAACTACATAAATCCCATACTGAGCATCCCAGAGATATAAAGGTATATAAAAGTGATCATATTACCCAACATCCTTGACTATCATGTGCCCCATCTGATGTCAATTAGCATAACCCATAGAGAACAATCATGTTGAAAACATAACTTTTTAAAGGTGTATATATGACCAAAATACTATAATGTGAAAACTATCTAAGTGTTAGTCACTGACTACTGCTCTCTATTATAATATTTAAACTATCCAAAATAGCGTACTAAAAATATCTACATTTGGTGTCATAATATCCTAAGGTAATATATGGAGGATTTACACCATAGCTTATAACTATCCATCATCACAATCATAAGTTCTACTAAGATATTAATTGATCTGGAAAGGATGGTTATTTCACAAAAAAATTACACATATGCATTACATACAAGGTTTCCACAACACGTATAAATTATATAACTAGCCTTAAAAATATAACATCATGTAAGTACTCAGTCATAAACATGTGACATTCACACAACAAGGTTAATTACAAGGTTGATTAAAAACATAACCAAAAATACAAACTATTAGTTTCAATGATAAATTTCAATAATTGGCCAATTGATTAAAATATTAAAATAAAAAAATGTTGGTTTCCAAATCATTTTTGAAAATAAAGCACAATCAATAAAATTATTTTGGAAAAACATATACAAAAATAGATCATATAACACACTCTATGTGACTTTACAAGTCATGCAAAGGGAAGAGGAATAAAATCATGTAAATTACCTCCTAGAGGTAAGAGGCATCTTGATTAACTCCTAGAGGTTTGAGGCATATCAATTACTTGATAGAGGTATGAGAAACATTGTCTATTACCTCCTAGAGAAAAGGAAATATATATAAATTAGTTCCTAGAGGCAAAGAAATAATTACACATCATCATATGTAATAGTGTACCAATACAAATCAACTACATAAATCCCATACTGAGCATCCCAGAGATATAAAGGTATATAAAAGTGATCATATTACCCAACATCCTTGACTATCATGTGCCCCATCTGATGTCAATTAGCATAACCCATAGAGAACAATCATGTTGAAAACATAACTTTTTAAAGGTGTATATATGACCAAAATACTATAATGTGAAAACTATCTAAGTGTTAGTCACTGACTACTGCTCTCTATTATAATATTTAAACTATCCAAAATGGGGTAATCACTAAAAATATCTACATTTGGTGTCATAATGTCCTAAGGTAATATAGGGAGGATTTACTAATAACTATCCATCATCACAATCATAAGTTCTACTAAGATATTAATTGATCTGGAAAGGATGGTTATTTCACAAAAAAATTACACATATGCATTACATACAAGGTTTCCACAACACGTATAAATTATATAACTAGCCTTAAAAACATACCATCATTTAAGTATTCAGTCATAAACATGTGACATTCACACAACAAGGTTAATTACAAGGTTGATTAAAAACATAACCAAAAATACAAACTATTAGTTTCAATAATAAATTTCAATAATTGGCCAATTGATTAAAATATTAAAATAAAAAAAAATGTTGGTTTCCAAATAATTTTTAAAAATAAGGCACAATCAATAAAATTATTTTGGCAAAACATATACAAAAATAGATCATATAACACACTCTATGTGACTTTACAAGTCATGCAAAGGGAAGAGGAATAAAATCATGTAAATTACCTCCTAGAGGTAAGAGGCATTTGATTAACTCCTAGAGGTTTGAGGCATCTCAATTACTTGATAGAGGTATGAGAAACATTGTCTATTACCTCCTAGAGAAAAGGAAATATATATAAATTAGTTCCTAGAGGCAAAGAAATAATTACACATCATCATATGTAATAGTGTACCAATACAAATCAACTACATAAATCCCATACTGAGCATCCCAGAGATATAAAGGTATATAAAAGTGATCATATTACCCAACATCCTTGACTATCATGTGCCCCATCTGATGTCAATTAGCACAACCCATAGAGAACAATCATGTTGAAAACATAACTTTTTAAAGGTGTATATATGACCAAAATACTATAATGTGAAAACTATCTAAGTGTTAGTCACTGACTACTGCTCTCTATTATAATATTTAAACTATCCAAAATGGGGTACTAAAAATATCTACATTTGATGTCATAATATCCTAAGGTAATATAGGGAGGATTTACACCATAGCTTATAACTATCCATCATCACAATCATAAGTTCTACTAAGATATTAATTGATCTGGAAAGGATGGTTATTTCACAAAAAAATTACACATATGCATTACATACAAGGTTTCCACAACACGTATAAATTATATAACTAGCCTTAAAAACATAACATCATGTAAGTACTCAGTCATAAACATGTGACATTCACACAACAAGGTTAATTACAAGGTTGATTAAAAGCATAACCAAAAATACAAACTATTAGTTTCAATAATAAATTTCAATAATTGGCCAATTGATTAAAATATTAAAATAAAAAAATGTTGGTTTCCAAATCATTTTTTAAAATAAAGCACAATCAATAAAATTATTTTGGAAAAACATATACAAAAATAGATCATATAACACACTCTATGTGACTTTACAAGTCATGCAAAGGGAAGAGGAATAAAATCATGTAAATTACCTCCTAGAGGTAAGAGGCATCTTGATTAACTCCTAGAGGTTTGAGGCATCTCAATTACTTGATAGAGGTATGAGAAACATTGTCTATTACCTCCTAGAGAAAAGGAAATATATATAAATTAGTTCCTAGAGGCAAAGAAATAATTACACATCATCATATGTAATAGTGTACCAATACAAATCAACTACATAAATCCCATACTGAGCATCCCAGAGATATAAAGGTATATAAAAGTGATCATATTACCCAACATCCTTGACTATCATGTGTCCCATCTGATGTCAATTAGCATAACCCATAGAGAACAATCATGTTGAAAACATAACTTTTTAAAGGTGTATATATGACCAAAATACTATAATGTGAAAACTATCTAAGTGTTAGTCACTGACTACTGCTCTCTATTATAATATTTAAACTATCCAAAATGGGGTAATCACTAAAAATATCTACATTTGGTGTCATAATGTCCTAAGGTAATATAGGGAGGATTTACACCATAGCTTATAACTATCCATCATCACAATCATAAGTTCTACTAAGATATTAATTGATCTGGAAAGGATGGTTATTTCACAAAAAAATTACACATATGCATTACATACAAGGTTTCCACAACACGTATAAATTATATAACTAGCCTTAAAAACATAACATCATGTAAGTACTCAGTCATAAACATGTGACATTCACACAACAAGGTTAATTACAAGGTTGATTAAAAACATAACAAAAAATACAAACTATTAGTTTCAATAATAAATTTCAATAATTGGCCAATTGATTAAAATATTAAAATAAAAAAAAATGTTGGTTTCCAAATCATTTTTAAAAATAAGGCACAATCAATAAAATTATTTTGGAAAACATATACAAAAATAGATCATATAACACACTCTATGTGACTTTACAAGTCATGTAAAGGGAAGAGGAATAAAATCATGTAAATTACCTCCTAGAGGTAAGAGGCATCTTGATTAACTCCTAGAGGTTTGAGGCATCTCAATTACTTGATAGAGGTATGAGAAACATTGTCTATTACCTCCTAGAGAAAAGGAAATATATATAAATTACTTCCTAGAGGCAAAGAAATAATTACACATCATCATATGTAATAGTGTACCAATACAAATCAACTACATAAATCCCATACTGAGCATCCCAGAGATATAAAGGTATATAAAAGTGATCATATTACCCAACATCCTTGACTATCATGTGCCCCATCTGATGTCAATTAGCATAACCCATAGAGAACAATCATCTTGAAAACATAACTTTTTAATGGTGTATATATGACCAGAATACTATAATGTGAAAACTATCTAAGTGTTAGTCACTGACTACTGCTCTCTATTTTAATATTTAAACTATCCAAAATGGGGTAATCACTAAAAATATCTACATTTGGTGTCATAATGTCCTAAGGTAATATAGGGAGGATTTACACCATAACTAATAACTATCCATCATCACAATCATAAGTTCTACTAAGATATTAATTGATCTGGAAAGTATGGTTATTTCACAAAAAAGTTACACATATGCATTACATACAAGGTTTCCACAACACGTATAAATTATATAACTAGCCTTAAAAACATAGCATCATGTAAGTATTCAGTCATAAACATGTGACATTCACACAACAAGGTTAATTACAATGTTGATTAAAAACAAAATCAAAAATACAAACTATTAGTTTCAATAATAAATTTCAATAATTGGCCAATTGATTAAAATATTAAAATAAAAAAAAATGTTGGTTTCCAAATAATTTTTAAAAATAAGGCACAATCAATAAAATTATTTTTGCAAAACATATACAAAAATAGATCATATAACACACTCTATGTGACTTTACAGGTCATGCAAAGGGAAGAGGAACAAAATCATGTAAATTACCTCCTAGAGGTAAGAGGCACCTTGATTAACTCCTAGAGGTTTGGGGCATCTCAATTACTTGATAGAGGTATGAGAAACATTGTCTATTACCTCCTAGAGAAAAGGAAATATATATAAATTACTTCCTAGAGGCAAAGAAATAATTACACATCATCATATGTAATAGTGTACCAATACAAATCAACTACATAAATCCCATACTGAGCATCCCAGAGATATAAAGGTATATAAAAGTGATCATATTACCCAACATCCTTGACTATCATGTGCCCCATCTGATGTCAATTAGCATAACCCATAGAGAACAATCATGTTGAAAACATAACTTTTTAAAGGTGTATATATGACCAAAATACTATAATGTGAAAACTATCTAAGTGTTAGTCACTGACTACTGCTCTCTATTATAATATTTAAACTATCCAAAATGGGGTACTAAAAATATCTACATTTGGTGTCATAATATCCTAAGGTAATATAGGGAGGATTTACACCATAGCTTATAACTATCCATCATCACAATCATAAGTTCTACTAAGATATTAATTGATCTGGAAAGGATGGTTATTTCACAAAAAAATTACACATATGCATTACATACAAGGTTTCCACAACACGTATAAATTATATAACTAGCCTTAAAAACATAACATCATGTAAGTACTCAGTCATAAACATGTGACATTCACACAACAAGGTTAATTACAAGGTTGATTAAAAACATAACCAAAAATATAAACTATTAGTTTCAATAATAAATTTCATTAATTGGCCAATTGATTAAAATATTAAAATAAAAAAATGTTGGCTTCCAAATCATTTTTGAAAATAAAGCACAATCAATAAAATTATTTTGGAAAAACAGATACAAAAATATATCATATAACACACTCTATGTGACTTTACAAGTCATGCAAAGGGAAGAGGAATAAAATCATGTAAATTACCTCCTAGAGGTAAGAGGCATCTTGATTAACTCCTAGAGTTTTGAGGCATCTCAATTACTTGATAGAGGTATGAGAAACAGTGTCTATTACCTCTTAGAGAAAAGGAAATATATATAAATTACTTCCTAGAGGCAAAGAAATAATTACACATCATCATATGTAATAGTGTACCAATACAAATCAACTACATAAATCCCATACTGAGCATCCCAGAGATATAAAGGTATATAAAAGTGATCATATTACCCAACATCCTTGACTATCATGTGTCCCATCTGATGTCAATTAGCATAACCCATATAGAACAATCATGTTGAAAACATAACTTTTTAAAGGTGTATATATGACCAAAATACTATAATGTGAAAACTATCTAAGTGTTAGTCACTGACTACTGCTCTCTATTATAATATTTAAACTATCCAAAATGGGGTAATCACTAAAAATATCTACATTTGGTGTCATAATGTCCTAAGGTAATATAGGGAGGATTTACACCATAGCTTATAACTATCCATCATCACAATCATAAGTTCTACTAAGATATTACTTGATCTGGAAAGGATGGTTATTTCACAAAAAAATTACACATATGCATTACATACAAGGTTTCCACAACACGTATAAATTATATAACTAGCCTTAAAAACATAACATCATGTACGTACTCAGTCATAAACATGTGACATTCACACAACAAGGTTAATTACAAGGTTGATTAAAAACATAACCAAAAATACAAACTATTAGTTTCAATAATAAATTTCAATAATTGGCCAATTGATTAAAATATTAAAATAAAAAAAAATGTTGGTTTCCAAATAATTTTTAAAAATAAGGCACAATCAATAAAATTATTTTGGCAAAACATATACAAAAATAGATCATATAACACACTCTATGTGACTTTACAAGTCATGCAAAGGGAAGAGGAATAAAATCATGTAAATTACCTCCTAGAGGTAAGAGGCATCTTGATTAACTCCTAGAGGTTTGAGGCATCTCAATTACTTGATAGAGGTATGAGAAACTTTGTCTATTACCTCCTAGAGAAAAGGAAATATATATAAATTACTTCCTAGAGGCAAAGAAATAATTACACATCATCATATGTAATAGTGTACCAATACAAATCAACTACATAAATCCCATACTGAGCATCCCAGAGATATAAAGGTATATAAAAGTGATCATATTACCCAACATACTTGACTCTCATGTGCCCCATCTGATGTCAATTAGCATAACCCATAGAGAACAATCATGTTGAAAACATAACTTTTTAAAGGTGTATATATGACCAAAATACTATAATGTGAAAACTATCTAAGTGTTAGTCACTGACTACTGCTCTCTATTATAATATTTAAACTATCCAAAATGGGGTACTAAAAATATCTACATTTGGTGTCATAATATCCTAAGGTAATATAGGGAGGATTTACACCATAGCTTATAACTATCCATAATCACAATCATAAGTTCTACTAAGATATTAATTGATCTGGAAAGGATGGTTATTTCACAAAAAAATTATGCATATGCATTACATACAAGGTTTCCACAACACGTATAAATTATATAACTAGCCTTAAAAACATAACATCATGTATGTACTCAGTCATAAACATGTGACATTCACACAACAAGGTTAATTACAAGGTTGATTAAAAACATAACCAAAAATACAAACTATTAGTTTCAATAATAAATTTCAATAATTGGTCAATTGATTAAAATATTAAAATAAAATAAAATGTTGGTTTCCAAATCATTTTTAAAAATAAGGCACAATCAATAAAATTATTTTGGCAAAACATATACAAAAATAGATCATATAACACACTCTATGTGACTTTACAAGTCATGCAAAGGGAAGAGGAATAAAATCATGTAAATTACCTCCTAGAGGTAAGAGGCATCTTGATTAACTCCTAGAGGTTTGAGGCATCTCAATTACTTGATAGAGGTATGAGAAACATTGTCTATTACCTCTTAGAGAAAAGGAAATATATATAAATTACTTCCTAGAGGCAACTAAATAATTACACATCATCATATGTAATAGTGTACCAATACAAATCAACTACATAAATCCCATACTGAGCATCCCAGAGATATAAAGGTATATAAAAGTGATCATATTACCCAACATCCTTGACTATCATGTGCCCCATTTGATGTCAATTTGCATAACCCATAGAGAACAATCATGTTGAAAACATAACTTTTTAAAGGTGTATATATGACCAAAATACTATAATGTGAAAACTATCTAAGTGTTAGTCACTGACTACTGCTCTCTATTATAATATTTAAACTATCCAAAATGGGGTAATCACTAAAAATATCTACATTTGGTGTCATCATGTCCTAAGGTAATATAGGGAGGATTTACACCATAGCTTATAACTATCCATCATCACAATCAGAAGTTCTACTAAGATATTAATTGATCTGGAAAGGATGGTTATTTCACAAAAAAATTACACATATGCATTACATACAAGGTTTCCACAACACGTATAAATTATATAACTAGCCTTAAAAACATAACATCATGTAAGTACTCAGTCATAAACATGTGACATTCACACAACAAGGTTAATTATAAGGTTAATTAGAAACATAACCAAAAATACAAACTATTAGTTTCAATAATAAATTTCAATAATTGGGCAATTGATTAAAATATTAAAATAAAAAAAATGTTGGTTTCCAAATCATTTTTAAAAATAAGGCACAATCAATAAAATTATTTTGGCAAAACATATACAAAAATAGATCATATAACACACTCTATGTGACTTTACAAGTCATGCAAAGGGAAGAGGAATAAAATCATGTAAATTACCTCCTAGAGGTAAGAGGCATCTTGATTAACTCCTAGAGGTTTGAGGCATCTCAATTACTTGATAGAGGTATGAGAAACATTGTCTATTACCTCTTAGAGAAAAGGAAATATATATAAATTACTTCCTAGAGGCAACTAAATAATTACACATCATCATATGTAATAGTGTACCAATACAAATCAACTACATAAATCCCATACTGAGCATCCCAGAGATATAAAGGTATATAAAAGTGATCATATTACCCAACATCCTTGACTATCATGTGCCCCATTTGATGTCAATTTGCATAACCCATAGAGAACAATCATGTTGAAAACATAACTTTTTAAAGGTGTATATATGACCAAAATACTATAATGTGAAAACTATCTAAGTGTTAGTCACTGACTACTGCTCTCTATTATAATATTTAAACTATCCAAAATGGGGTAATCACTAAAAATATCTACATTTGGTGTCATCATGTCCTAAGGTAATATAGGGAGGATTTACACCATAGCTTATAACTATCCATCATCACAATCAGAAGTTCTACTAAGATATTAATTGATCTGGAAAGGATGGTTATTTCACAAAAAAATTACACATATGCATTACATACAAGGTTTCCACAACACGTATAAATTATATAACTAGCCTTAAAAACATAACATCATGTAAGTACTCAGTCATAAACATGTGACATTCACACAACAAGGTTAATTATAAGGTTAATTAGAAACATAACCAAAAATACAAACTATTAGTTTCAATAATAAATTTCAATAATTGGGCAATTGATTAAAATATTAAAATAAAAAAAATGTTGGTTTCCAAATCATTTTTAAAAATAAGGCACAATCAATAAAATTATTTTGGCAAAACATATACAAAAATAGATCATATAACACACTCTATGTGACTTTACAAGTCATGCAAAGGGAAGAGGAATAAAATCATGTAAATTACCTCCTAGAGGTAAGAGGCATCTTGATTAACTCCTAGAGGTTTGAGGCATCTCAATTACTTGATAGAGGTATGAGAAACATTGTCTATTACCTCCTAGAGAAAAGTAAATATATATAAATTACTTCCTAGAGGCAAAGAAATAATTACACATCATCATATGTAATAGTGTACCAATATAAATCAACTACATAAATCCCATACTGAGCATCCCAGAGATATAAAGGTATATAAAAGTGATCATATTACCCAACATCCTTGACTATCATGTGCCCCATCTGATGTCAATTAGCATAACCCATAGAGAACAATCATGTTGAAAACATAACTTTTTAAAGGTGTATATATGACCAAAATACTATAATGTGAAAACTATCTAAGTGTTAGTCACTAAATACTACTCTCTATTATAATATTTAAACTATCCAAAATGGGGTAATCACTAAAAATATCTACATTTGGTGTCATAATGTCCTAAGGTAATATAGGGAGGATTTACACCATAGCTTATAACTATCCATCATCACAATCATAAGTTCTACTAAGATATTAATTGATCTGGAAAGGATGGTTATTTCACAAAAAATTACACATATGCATTACATACAAGGTTTCCACAACATGTATAGATTATATAACTAGCCTTAAAAACATAACATCATGTAAGTACTCAGTCGTAAACATGTGACATTCACACAACAAGGTTAATTACATAGAATATTTCCATTGTATGTAAGGTTTAATGAGTGTAGATAAGTGTAGAGGTTTACACAAAATATTTTAATTATATATTCACACAAATTCACATGATAAGCTCACACATTAATGACACAGTTACTAGGTTTACATAGTTTCATGATAATTGGGATAACTTACATAATAACATAACATAATTTACATGTTTCATAGAAAGGCCAAGGCAAGATCATAGGTCCAAGTAATAGATATAATATCTCTAGTTTCATCATTATCCTCAGTCATAATCATAAAATAATATACATGTCAACCTTTTTCATAGTATCAAGGTGCCTTAAATGATAATGCACAAATCTTTCCTGAATAATCAAACTCTAATCTTAGTTGTTTCCATCTAATATTTTTGACCTAAATGTATTTATCATTGTTGTAATCTCAAAACTAAACTATCTAAATGTATCATATAGTAATGCCCATAATTGATGAAACCAACACAACTAGATCCATTTCAAGTATGCGGAACAAGGATAGGAATCAATAATTATTTTAACATAGTTGACCAGTAAAAGGACATAACCCTTTCCCTGTTTATCAAAATTATCCTATTTTTATTTCACTTCGTTGAAGTGCCCATGCCAAATCTAAGATCTCTATGGCTAAAAATCAAGGTAATCCACCATAATCATGGATCCCTCATGATGTAATCTCTAGCTAAAGAAGGTTACAAGTTCTTACATGACTCAATATTATTAGCTTGTTTTATTTTTCATCATTTTTCTATATTATTTAGAGTTTATTAATTTAAATTTACCTTTTCAGACATAACACAAGGTAAGAAGTATCATAATGACTCTATTAATGAAATAACCTAGTTCTTAAAAAGATGCCTATAAATAAAGACAAATTTCAAAAGATCTACTAGAAGGAGGAGCCATTCTTACTTAGTCTCGAATTAGGATTAATTGATTAGGAATCATCATAAAATGGTATAAAGTCATGAACATAGATAACATGGGTTTACATAAGGTATTTTCATGTCCAGAATGACCCTATAAGTCATAAAATCCTCAAGGAATAATAACATTGCAATCCATGTATATATTATAGAAATAAGAAAAAATGGTTGTATTAAATCAAATTGATAAGTTACTATCTAAGCCTTTTGAGTAAATACATAGTATATCAATAAATGATACTTTATTTGCACTACTAAGAGGTAAATTTTTAATTCTTCATTTAGTAACTTTTCAACAATTGGATGTGTATCTAATAGATATATTATTACCACCTTTACCTTGACACCATAAGGTTATTTATGGGTTTGAAATATGCTAAGTTGTGTCAGATCACAATTAGATCAAAGAATAATTAACTCAATAGATATAATATCACCTCATATCTAATCTATGATATAAATATGTAGTAAAAACATTATATATGCCACTTATTTACTTATTTAAAGCAACAACCACTACATACCATATGTATTTATTACCTCCTCTTCGCTAACAACACTAACATCTATATACCTCATGAATAATATAATAGTAAATATGAGCCCAACACTCAAGAATTGTAATCATAACATAATAAAATCTTGAGGAAGTTAAATCCTATACTCCCCTCTAAAATAGTGTTAGTTACTTATAATAAAATACTTGGGGAGTGTAATAAAGTAAATAAAAATACCTCACAATACACCTGTAGAATCTATAAAGACATAAGCAATCATTAAAATAAACTAATTTATATAATTAAATATATACTACACAATATATATTACACAAAAAAATAACCTGAAGTATAATCATGCCAAGAAAGTCACCAATCCAAACTCATGGTAACTTTACCCAATCTCAAAACACATTATCAATAGTTCAGTGTATGATTTCAACTCACTGCAAGAATAAACAAACCAATAAATATTTTGATGATAAGTTTAAAAACATCATCATGAATATCAAACACAATCCCTAGAGCTCCCAATATTGAACCCAAGATTTGATACCAAAACTTAATGCTCAAAAATTCACCTCAAAAAACTCAAGCAAAACCCAAAAAAATGCTACCAATTTTTTTGTGTGTGTATAACATTGTCTTCACACAAGTGAACACTCCAATTGATAACCCATCCATGTACATGCACATTATAAAAATAACCTTAAAGGGATGAAATTATAATAAATGTATGTTGTTAATTACATCATTGTTCAACTTTAACTTCAAATGAAAGATTCATTAAGGTGTTTGACAAGGTCATTGAAACAAGTTGTATCCGCTATAGTAAAACTAATTTATGGAAACAAAAATGACTTTGATACTCAAGGGTAGTCAATTTTAGTTTATATTAATGATATCCACACTTTATCTAATCTTGAATGATAATAAATGTAATCTACCAATGATTTGATAACAAGGAGACATTAAAAATATGACCTCAAGAACTATAACAACCCTACTAGGTTAGATATAGAAATTCATGTTTTTTTTAATTTAAAAGATGTACCAATTATAGATTAAACCATAAGAATATATAGAGACCAAAATAAATACACATGGTGATAATCATAATAAGCATAATACATCACATAATACTGATCTCTAATATCATGAGAGTACATGTCATAATGCAAATATAGAAAGTAATTACATTAACTCATCTACAACTAAAATAATTCTACAACCACCACTATTGATTTACAATAAAAATTAATTATAGATCTTCATGACAATACTCAATGATAAATAGAATACAATAAAATGTACATATAGATACATGTCTCCACAGAGCATGAGTTCCTTAGACTCTCTAGTATCTATGGTAATCTCAAGTGTCATCTCAATAGTACTACTAATATGGGGAGGGAGATCATCATCATAGTACTTTTCCACTCCAATCATGGACTAATGATCCCCTAAACAATTTCTCATCAAGAAATGGCCCTCCCTTCATGGATGAGTAGATAGTGACATCACATGAATCTAGAGAGACTAACAAGTACATGTGTGTTGTATGATTCTAAAATAAACATGCAATGTATCATAGAAATCCATTCTATTGTAAGGTATCACATAAAAATTTGAATCATACTCATGAAATAATAATGTACCACTAAACATACTTTGGTCTAAATTTTTATAATTAATAAATAAAATGATCTAGATCAATCAAATTCATGCACACCACTTGATCAGACTGCCTTTATCTATCATTATGAGACTAGTAAGCTAGTGAAGTCTATCTCACTCCTTACTCTGAACTAGTAATGTAGATTGGTTAAATATAACTCAACCAAAATATTAATTTAATTTATATCCTATTCACACATACAATCAAACTAGATGCTAGACATAGGAGTAACCAAAGCATATATTTATTCGGTCAAATGTATGAATGAATATTACATTATTTCTATCTCATATTAGAAATAATGACTATAGTCTATAGCACTCAGGTAAAATATACATAACTATAAATTTAAATAACCATAATTTGTTTACAAAAATACTACACCTATGATAACCCATATTACCATAGTCTAGTATTCTTAGACATAAATACTAAATTTCCAAAAAATAGTCATATAAAGTAGTCTTAAATATCATGGAATCATAAGAATTAATACATGTAACTATATATAAAAAATCAAGACATCATTCCCATGAAACATAATGACATACCGACACAAAATTCATTAAACTCTCAAAGGTTACATGCACACATACACAAAGTATTACCAACTATTACCAAACATGGTATCCATGGAAATAACCAACATGTATATAGTAAATCAGTCAAATGTAGATATGAGTTTAGGCATAATAATTATAGTATGTACTATCTAGTTTTAACATAATTGTATACGATAGTACCATATGATATCCCATACTATCATAGATTCCCAAACTACATAATAACACATAATCCCAAACTTATGATTTCAAGAATCAATGATTCATGCAAATAATAACAAGCAAATAAACATGGGATTATGCCACTTAGGTGTACTCTAAGCTTAGACTGCAAACTAGCATTCAAATAAACATAACTATAAGCCTGCATCATGATACACCAAAATATACTAGATATAGCCAAGTATTTATACATATTAACAATATTATAATGTGTATTACACTCAAGTATCAAAAGCATAATATATATAATAAATAGTCAATCAATCAATTTTAGAGATATATAAATCACATAAATCCATTATGACATTCATTTATACATCTTATTCCATTTTTTATAAGACTGTTCCAAAGTAATGCATATATTGATCCACTATTCATTTATAATTTAAAATAAGAGATCTCTAAAGGCATTTATAACTCTATTTGAGGATCTCAAATTAGATACTTATCAATAGATAATTAAGACCCATGCCAAGTTGTAAATATGTATTTACCATGAAATGCCAAGTTAGGGTCCTAGGAAATAACTCTCAATTTGTGAACCCAAGCCATATATTTTATATACTCCTACTACCCAAATATTCCTTAGGTAGATATGTTGCCTAAAAGTATAAGAACCTATAACTAGGGTTCAAGAGTGCCAATTAACTCATAATCCTTGTTATACATTAAAAATATATAATCTAACCCTATGAGTCAAACTTGAGATCAAGATCCTCTTTAGTAGTGTTATTATACATAAAATATAAATCTCTTATTGAACATATTTCTAAAGTTTTGTATTCATCTGTAGAACTATAGTTAAAATGACACACCCTTTCACTTGAGTGTAGGTATAGGTATAAGTATGTTATTTTTCTTGATCAACAATACATTTCTTATTAGCTTTATACTAATAATATTGTTTATACCCCCAAGGTATATACCAACCTTATCAAGGTTATCACAAGTAATGAAAGATCATTTTTTCCATATCACACTATACACAAGGAAAGAATTATAAATAGAGTTATGTCTACACACAACAAATATTATATATTCTCTATCATATTTTCATATGCTTAATAAGTTGTAATACATTTATTTTGAGGTATAGAAAATCTATAGTAATGTCCACAAATAAATAACAAAGTAATTATAACCATATAGTCCATAATATTATTTTATTCACCGTAATTTAAAAATGTGAATCCATATATCATTACTATGTCTTAAACATATAATACAGACTCAAGTGTTTGGTATAATAGAAATAAATGTAAAAACTTACACAAGTAAAGATATTCACCACTATCTATTTACCCAAATACGAAGCACATTCTAAAGACATAAAATCTAAAATACCATTTTAATACTCACATCAATAAAAACTTGTGTAAGTTATTGGTTTTTGTAAGGCATCAACTTATTTGGCCAATAGACCAATATATATCAGGATTATATATAATTTCATTAGACATAAGTATCCTTCACACATATTCTCCATTATATGTGGCTGGAAATTATCTGAGGAGGTAGTGTCTTATCAATTTAATAATGATTGACACCTAAAAAATCCCATGAATGTCAGCATCCAAATCCAACAATATTAGTTAAAATAGAGTTTATTAATAAATTAATATAGAAATATTCTAACAAAAGAACTAAGTAAGTCAATTCAAATAATTAAATTATGCCATTAATCAAGGCTGTGATGTCTTAATCTCCTAATACTATAAATAATTTGCTTATTAGATTGGCCATTTTTGGGTGCACATAACCATGTATCTTATCAAATAATCATGAAACTTACTAATCATCGTGCAGAGCTACATAGTGATATTTAATTTTAATTGGGTTTTATTTGAATATATTTATATACTATGTGTGGCTATAGAATTATATAATTGAGGCATATCATAAAATTAGACATAGGGAATCTGTAGTGACACCCATTATATACTCAAATTAATCTAAAAATAAATAAAATTCCAATGATCCATATTTATATCAATGTAATTTATTTTTCATACCTTCTAGTTACATCAAACTGGTAGCATTAAAAGCTATGAAAGTTAATAAAATGGCTTAAAATAATCTCCAATGAACTATTTACACAGGAAGGTCAAGGATCTAGGAGCAGATTGACATCAAAAAAATAAATCACTATTATTACCATTTTATTGATTTAATACATGTAAACTAACATAAAAGAACTATATCAAATCATTGTATAGATTGATAGACCACTGTTTGAAAAAATATCAACATAGGTTGCTAAATAACATCATAATTATACACTGCAATTTTAATCACATGTTTAACTTTAATTGTAATTTAGATAATTGATATATTCAAATTTAAATACTAGAAGATCTTAATTCTTAGATTTTATCGATGGATATTGGTATTTTAGAATTCTCTCTCATAGTGAAGTCAATTCTAAATGAGGTATTGCATGGTTTTAAGTTGTTGAGTAAGTCATTCTATATATTACAAGTCATTGATTTCTTAATTGCGCATGTGTGTGTGTGTGTGTGTGTGTGTGTGTGTGTGTGTGTGTGTGTGTGTGTGTGTGTGTGTGTGTGAGTGAGTGTGTGTGCATGCACGCACATGCACGTGCACACACATGTGCACACATGTATCACCAAAAGGTTTTAAGTTATTGTATACTAATTTTATATATATTTTCATAAAAAAATTATTCTCCAACTGGAATAGCACATGGGGAAAACCAAATATAAGGCATTTAAAAATTGTATATTATTTTGTGGCAAGGGTATACCTCTGAATATATTATAAGATTTCATAAATAAAATAGTTTTAGACAAGGAATAACTTTTGGCAACCATTAAGAGCAATCTAGGCACAAGTTACTTACCTCTCCTAAAGACAATTGCTTAATTTTGACTATCATGCCACATTCTGCTATCAAGATGATCAATTCTTTTATTCCTTATATGCCTTCATCCTTCCCATGCCGTACACCTTCTTTCTCCTTTCTACCCCTCATGCATTCCTTACTTTCCACTCTTATTATACTTGAAAGAGAATCTTTTTTTCCATTATATATATATATATATATATATATATATATTATATCTAAGCTTTATTCTAAAAATAATAACTTTCCATTATTATTATTATTTATTGGTTTTATCTCTCTTCTTTTCTAATTTCAATGTTTCTTTTAAAAATAATTCCCCTTTTTGTAATTTAATATGAAACTCCTATTTCCTATTAAACTAATTTAGCATTTAACTCTATTTATATAATTTAATGCCAAATTTCAAAATTCAAAATTAATAATCTGTATTTAATTTCACCTTTATTAATTTTGCCTCTATTTGTATTAATGGCATATCATGCTAAACACACAGAATAATTTTCTTCTATAATTTTAGCTACTCAAGATAAAACAAAAATAATTACTTCAAACAAGTCCCAAAAGCAATCATTTTTAAATGTGTTTCTACCATGACTATTTATTATGTGTGTGTAAGGTTTCAATAGCTCTCTACAGACCTTCAATGTCTCCATATACATCACCCTATTTGATGATGCTCTCCCTATGGCATGCTCAAAGGATGAATTCTCCTACATCCACCTCACATGTACATAATTAGATCATATCACATGATAAACATAAATCAATAATACAACTAGAACAATAAATTTATATGCTTGAAATGTAAAATCATACATTAACCAACTCACAATAATAAATCATGTATCATCACGTATCTAAACAATAATAGACTATTCCATAATAGCATAAATCTCAATCTTAGGAAAAAAATATAACCATAACTAAATTTACTAGCTATAGATATCCATGAATAATCTAGCAAGTTTATTTAAAAATAAATTGAAATGTAATATCCTTGCTCCCTAAAGCTAGTCACCATCTTCGATGAATTTTATTCAAATATAAGTTCTGAGTTAAAAAAAAATTGTCAATCAGAATCACACCCTTGTGAAGGTAGTTTCAGGCCTTCATAGTTTGCTAAAACATGGAAACAATCCTAAGCTGTGCATGGCCTAATTAGCATATTCAATCTTTAGATTCTAAGGGCTAGTTCCATTTATTGTATGGATTAGGATCTCTACTCTATTCTATAAAATAAAGGGTAAAGGGGAAGAAGGAAAATTTAAGAAAGAAAATTAAAGGAAAGTCCTATCTAATGATGGTGTTACACCTATATTTTGGTTCATCCACTCAATTTGAGCTTCTAAACACACTGATTAGACAAGAAAAAGATTAAACTTTAAACTTCAATTGACTCATATGCATCAATATTTCATGACAAGGCTTTATCTCATGATAAAAGATTGAGGGAAATGATGGAATAGACCTAATTCAAGGCACTAACAAGCCACTTACATCCACTGTAACTTCATCCAAAAGACATAAAACATAGAACATGGCTTATATAATATGATCAACTAGTAACTAGGTAAGAATCATGACTTGACAAGGAAGAAATTTTTATCACATATGTAAATCACTAACATAAATACACTATATCAACACATAAGAATATAAAAATAGTCTTTTTATTTATCTTAAAAGGTTACAAAACTCAATCTTGACAAATTCTAGTCTTCTCAAGAGAGGGATCATTTCAAGGTTGAAAAGCCAAATTATATAGTAAAAAACATACCAAAGCCCAAAAATTGGCATTGAAAATAAGAGAGGAGATCAAATCTCACATTACACAAGTCCCACTTGAGCTATCAAAAGATAACCAAGCCTTCAAATAATATCCTTTTGTCTTATCTCCTGCATAAAAAAAATCTTTTGTTTTGGAAAAGGATTGTGGACCCATCTTGGACTAATCTGCTCCATGCATGAAAGCTACACCAAATCTTCAAAGAGAAACTCTACTTGATATGTTTGAAAGTTGATTTGAAATAAAATAAATTCCTTTGTGTGGAAATCAATTAAAATTCATGATAAGCCTTGTTTAGTCAAATCCAAGTAACTCTATCCTGCATGAGATGATGTTACGCCAATCCTTAGGTGAATAACTTCAGTTTTAACAAGTTGAAAGGGTTGAGCCTTCAATTAACAAAATAATCTAGAATAGATGTGACACTTTGATAAAAATTCAACTCAAACTCAAGACCAATAAACTCTAAATGGTCTTCACTTGTATGAAAAGGGGATTTAAAAACTGAAGCATGTATGAAATTTCATGTTAAGATCAAATGTGTAGCATTTAAAACTCCATGTTAGCTCCTTGAAGTTCCTTGGCCTTTTGCTCTCAGGATATTCATTTCTGCATGTATTCCTTTGGGTTGTTTATTTTTGACCTTTTATTTTAGGCTATTTATTTCTATCTATTTTGATAGACTTATTCCTTTCATACTTTTATCTTCGAGCTTTCCTCTTCAGAATTTTCTCTTGAAGGAATTGTTTTGACACTTTGAGACGAACTTTTCATTTGAATAATTTGTTCAAGGCTTATTTCCTTATGCACTTTCCCATGGACAATTTATTTGACAGAAATCATGTCTTTAAACTTTCTAGTTAGACCCTTCAAAACTTTAAAAATGGACCATTTTGCTTAGAAGTGCCTTTCAAATTTTTGCAAAGGATCTTTTGGATTTTGAAAAGTGGCCCTCAGCCTTTTGAAATGTCCCTTTGGAACTTTTAAAAATGACCTTTCGAAAAAATTGAAATAGACCCTTCATAATTTTTAAAATGGTATTTCTGAACTTTTGAGATGGTCTTTGCCTTTTGAAAATGACCTTTCAAAAAAATTGAAATGGACCCCTCAAAAAAATTTAAATGGACCCTTCACGATTTTTGAAATGGTCTTTTAGAACTTTTGAAATGATTTTTGCCTTTTGAAAATGACATTTTGAAAGAATTGAAAAGGACCCTTCAGAATTCTCAAAAAGTACCTTTTCCTTTGAAAATATCCTTCAAAATTCTTGAAATTATCTGTCAGAAAAATTGAAATGGACCCTTCAGATTTCTTGAAATGAACTTTTTCAAAAGGAAATATCCCTTCTAACTTCTTGAAAAGTTCCTTCGACTGATAAAAGTGCTCTTCGGCTTGTTGGAATGCACCATTGCTTCAAGAAACATACCTTCAAGAATTTTGAAAAGATTAATAATTTTGAAATTTTTACTAATTGGACCATTTGGAAAAAATGAAGTACCCTTCGAAAAATTTGTTTCGGACAAAATGTATGAAACAATCCTTTTGAAAAGATATCCTTTAAGAAAATTGTTGCAGATAAAATGTCTGAAATAATTCTTGACACTTAGGCAAATACCTCAAAAACAAAACCTTCTAAAGAATGAACACTTGGTGAAAAAAGTCCCAAAAGAAAATAAACTTGTACTTTTACTTCATTAGTTTTCTTTAAAAACTTGCTCTTTTCATGGCTCTAATCAACATCAATACTTTCTTGCAAAAAATAAAACAAGTGAAATAAAAAAATATTGAATCACCTAAAAAATCTTAAGATCTATTAACCATGGATTCTTCAAAGACTTTTTAGGAACAATAACTGAACCACAAGACCAACTAGCATGATATGCAAGGTTTTAAATGATAGGGGTGACAATTTGATCTATGGGGTCAAATTTGTCAACATTTTGGTGACTCAACTAGGAAGCATGCCTACTATTCTTGAGAAATAGACCATTTACATGACTCTTGGACTCACAAAACATTGACAAATTTGATCCATGACTATAAATTCTCTTTCTAACCTAGTATGAGACAACCTTCATCCTCTAAAACAAGAAAGAAAACATGCAAAATAGGAAAAATAACTAAACAAATAAAATGTCCAAACAAGCATTATTTTATGACAAAATAGAACTAAACTAATGTTGTTGAACAACACTTGGAGGAAAACAAAAAAAACTATGTTCAAAGAACTTATCTCTTTAGTAGCAATGTTTTAAATGTATCCCATTGACTAGGATTGGAATCTCCTCATCATCCATCTTTATATGTTAGAAGGCACTATGGTATTTATAGCTAAAGATTGTGTATGGGCCACTCCAAAGAAAATCAAAATTTGGGTGCCTTCCTAGTTTAGCTTTATCCTCATCCCACTTGAGGACCAAATCTCCTTCTTTGAAACTTCATGAAGAGGCTCCATTATTAAAATCTCTCTTTACTTTTGCTTGATGAATTTCCATGGCTAACATAGCCTTATTTATTATCTCCTCCAACTCCATAAGCTCATCATGCCTAATCTCCATGGGTTCATTCTCCAACAACTCAGGTTGATGCATTAGTTCTTAAACAAGAAACTCAAGAGAAATGCATAACCTTACTTCCTTACCATATACCAACTTGTATGGAGAGTTGGCTATTGAATTTTTGTAAGTGATCTTATCATCCCATAAAGTAGACTTCGTCCTAAGATGCCATGACCTTTTATTATCTTCAATAGTCCCTATTATGATCCTCAATAGGTTCTTATTCATAGATTCAGTAAGGCCATTGCCTTGTCAATAATAGTTTGATGAAGTGCTAATATAAATTCTATGTTGGACAGCCCATTGGATGATTTTATTTCCCAAAAAACCCATTGCATTATCATAAAATATATTTGAAGGAACTCTAAATATAATAGACAAACCTTCATATAAATATAGAACATTGGTTTTGTTTCCTTCTTTCAATACCACTACTTTTATCTGATGTGTGAAGTAATCTCTATTAGTTAAAATCCATTTATTTCCTAAAATTCAAGGAGGATTTATGAGACCAATTAATTCCAATCCCCATTGGACAAAGGGTTGACCCACCACAATTGTTTGAAGAGGTAAGGCTGCAAGTTTCACTTTTCCTACAATCATAGCACACTATTTGCACTTCCTAACCCATGCATGGCAATAACCAAATATACTAGGCCAATAGTACCCACCTCTCATGATATTAAGGGATGTATTTCTTGCAAAAAAATGTCTTCCACCATGTCCATCATGGAATTCTTCAAGCAATCTCTGAGTTTGGCTTGGTTCTATACATCTTAGCAACATGCCATTGATATCTTTTTTGAACAAAACACCATCAATAAGAATAAATGGAGTTGATTAAAACCTAAAATATCTTATTTTTGAAGTACTTAGATGAGAGGGATAAATGTCATTTTGGAGATAGCTTACCAAGTCATGAAACTAGCTGGGAGGTGAGGTATGACCAGCTGTAACCTCTTCATCATTTGACACCAAAACAACCTCATTAGTCTCTTGCAAGTCTTGAGCTAGATGATCACAAAGTCCTTTACCTCTAATCAGCTTTGTGACCATAATTTCCACATCATACTCCATTACCTTGGTTATCAATCTAGCTCTCTTCTCATTTATATCTTTGTTTAAAAGGAAAACCTTATTGCTTGGATTAGAAACCATTAGGTGTATCTTATTGTTAGACAACAAATATCTAAACCTTTTGAGAGACCTTATAACTAAAATTACATGTTTTTCAACAAAATAATACCTTGTTTCATACTCTTCCAAGCCTTGACTAATTAAGGCTATTGGGTACTTCAAAGCCTCATGATTTTATTAAATAAGAATGCCTAAAATGGTGTCCATGTTAGCATATGTATACAAAATGAAATCCTTTGTGAAATCTAGATTTATAAGTGTAGGAGCACTAGATATGGGCTTATTAATATCTTGTGTCTTTATTCTTTCTTTGGGCTAGCTGAAACTCTAATTATTCTTTAGCATAGCTATAAGTGGCTTAGCTAAAATGGAAAATTTTGAAATATGTCTCATTATAAAGTTTATTTTCCCAATGAAGCTTTGCATAGCATTTTTGTGCTTAGGTACATAAAGTGAAATAATAGAAACAACCCTTTCAAACATTATGCTTAAACCATACTTTGAAACCACATGGCCAAGGAGTTTACCTTCATGAATTGAGAAGACACACTTTTTTGGATTTAGAGATACCTTAAATTGCCTACACCTTTCGAACACTTGCTTGAAATGAACCATGCGATCACTTGCACTCTTTGAAAACATTGTTATATCATACAAATAAAAAAGTAAAAACTTATTAAGAAGGCCTTGGAATGCCATATCCATGACTCCCTGAAAGGTTTCTCCAGTATTGGATAAACTGAAGGGCATATTTTTGTATGAAAATATCCACTATTTTGTTGTGAAGGTTATCCTAAATTGGTCCTCCTCGACCAAAATCTAATTTTAGTCACTATATCCATCCAACAAAGAAAACCTCTCTAAACCTGCAACCAACTATAAAATCTATTCTACTGATTGCAATGAATAGTGATCTTTAAGTGAATCCCTATTAAAACCATGAAATTCAACACACAATCTAATCTCACTATTCTTCTTATGTAATGAAAAAAGATTTTCCACCCAAGTTGAGTGCTTGATTAGAAATATAATAGCTAACTCTATGAGTTTGTGAATCTCAAATCTCATCAAAGGATCAATATAAGGATTAATAGGCCTTTGTCTTTGTCTCACTGGTTTATTTTTAACCTTTAGATCAATAGTGTTTTGAGCTAAACATAGGTGAAATCGCTTGAGATCACTATATTTTCTAGCAAATACATCAATGATAGTGCCTCATACTCGAGATCACTAGTGCCTCATACTCTACAATATTATTTGAACAACCAAATTGAAACTTAATATAAGATAAATAAATTTTATTTTTTAAATAAACCAACATCATTCCATACCTAATACCATGTTTATTTCTTAATCCATCAAAGTATAATTTCCACAAACCTTCACTAGATTCATAAACCTTAACCATGGCTATAATTGGCACATCATTCTCATGAAGGTAATACACACTGAGTCCTTATTCTTCAATTAGATTATAAAGATCATGCTCATTCAAATTAAAATACCAATCATCAAGAAAGAAATTTGGAAATCCATCCAAAGGTGATGTATTTTCTAGTCCAGTAGTTTCTAGTGCATCATCCAAGATGATACAGTTACTATTCACAACACTCAACATATATGGCTCTAAATGGAAACATGTAATAGGTTAAAAATTAATTTTCACCTTGGTATCATACATGGTTTGGACCATCAAATAATTCTAATAAGCTTATAAATATCTCTCAATCTTTGAGGTGAAGTCTCTTGAAAGATAGATCACAAAGTAAGGAGATAAGTCTACCATGACAACATCCTAGTGAATAGTAACATTGGGATAAGAATGTAACATAAATTTAAGATATTTTATGATGCTTAACATATTTTTTTGTGACCCATAAAATTTCAATAACCCCTTAGTGTTTGGCTCATAAACAAGGCCAAACATGTTTGCAATCTACTTAGGCATAACTGTGTTACTAGCTCCACTATGCACCATACAGCTATGATCCAAATTATCACCCACTATCAAAGAAAGGTAAAAAGGAGTTTTATTCAATTTTACCTCATTTTTTTTCCACATTTACCATATTATTTACTTTATATACTTATTTCTTAGTTGGCTAATCCAAATTAGTTAAGACACCACCTTCTTTCTCAACTAGTTTTGGAGATAATTTGAGAGTTAAAAACACTTAGATGAGCATATATTTTTGTCTTGGAATGGAAAGAGAATCACACATGATAATTTTGATATTATAATTCTTCATCTAATCCACTATACTAAAATTAAATCCACCAACCTTTAATTATACTTTCTGAATCACTGGTTGCTTACAAACTAAATGTATATGATGAACTTTACTAACCTCTATATTCTAATTTTTTTGAGTTGTAAGGGTAGAAAGTTGTTATTTTATACTCTTAGAAACAAAATTAGGAGTACTTAAATAATTTTTCACTTCTTGAGCCTCATCAATGGCTCTTATTTTGGCTCTAATTATAGCTGCAAGTTGACCACTTGTATAATTAGTTTTAACACCATGAGTAAAAGCAATATGATCATCTACTTACCCACTTACATTAATGGAATTATGATACCTTTGAAATTATTTAGTCTCTCCTTGTGATTCCAAACTTGTATCTTGGTACTATCCTCCTTGGAAATAAAAATCTTCTTGTGTCATTTGTGGCATAGTGATGTTTTGTGATACCAAGGCTTGATTTTGAGCATCATTTAGATTTGAGAACTACCAACCTAAATCATGCATCAATTTTTTTGAGGTAGGGTGGGAACAATGGACTTTCAAGTTTAAGGAGCGTTAGGATCAAGGGCAGCATATGGCTTAATTAGAGTTATGGCTCTTTGTGCTTGTTAAAGTGGTATGTTCTCTTTGAAACCCTAATAAAGAGGCATGTGATCTATAAAGAGATGATAGGTAGTTTGATTTTGTTATTGATAAGGTATATTAGTCTAAAATTTTTGCCTCTTGAGTTATACTATTTCATTCCCAAAGGACTATAGAATGATTTTTAACTCTCTTATCCCAATAGCTTGACTAATAGGGGCTACAATTTGAGCTTGAGGTGATGGAATAGGAGCTAAGGATAGAATTTGAGGAATTTGATGAATTAGAGGGGCTAGAATAGAATTAAATTTTGGGAATATAGGCATTAGAGGCCTTGGATAAGTATTATTATCTTTTATGAAACTATTATTTTCTGTTATTACAACCTCATAAGCATCTGGTAAGGTAGTACCACCCATTAATTATATCATCACACTAATGTTAGAGTTAAGGGCTTTCAAATAGTATAAGAATGCATATTTAAGGGATGGCATAATCAATATAGGTATCCTAGTCCATGTATTTTAGAATCTAAGATTAAAATCAGACATGATCTCATGAGGAGCTCTCGTTATGGTAGTTAATTGTTCGACTGAAGAGAGGTGATTAGATTTGTCTTTAAATTACTTGACTAAGGCTGCACCCAATTCATCCTAGGTAGAAATAGATTTTATTTGTAGGGTTTTATACCACTATAATTATTTTCCTTTGAAGGAATTAGTAAGCAATCTAATATCAACATTATCCTTAATAACATTATGGACTAAACATAGATTAGCTACATCTTGGATATGCTCAATAGGAGTTGTTTAATTTTATCCTAAGAAGAATGGGATACTCTTGAGGGAAGACATTGGAATGTCATAAAAATAGGATAAATTTAGTGGGCTACCTCTATTGAATGGAAGAAACACCTAGTTTTTGATATCCATTTAGATAGTGGGGGTTGTAGTGATTGAAATAGTAGGACAACTAGGAGACAAATATTTTTTTGAGGATGTTTTAGATGATGTATAAGATAACTTAATGAATTCAAAAGGAATACCTTTGCTAGCTGACCTCATAGTAAGCATTGGCATGAAAGAATTACTTGGATGCTGCTATGAACTCTATAAACTAAAGAATTTTTAGCTTGTGATGAAGATAGATATTCTCTTCTACTAAAAATGCTTCTCTTCTGCTCCAAAATTTAGCTATGCCAAGGAGTAAGGGTCCCATTGAGCATTCCAAAAACTATTATCAATTAGACTCAAATGCTACTGAAGGTAGTTTAAGGCCTTCACAATTTGATGAACCATGAAAATAACCCTAAGTTGTGGGTTGCCTAATCAGTGGATTAAATCTCTAGATTATAAGGGCTAGCTCCCTTTGGTGTATTAATTAGGACCTCTAATCTATGTTATAAACTACTGAGGAAAAGGGAAGATGGAAAAGTTAAGAAATAAAATTGAGGGAAAATCCTATCTAATGATGGTGATACACCTATAGTTTGATTCATCCACTTAATTTGATCTTCTAATAACACTTATTAGACAATAAAAAGATTGTACTTTAAACTCTAATTAACTCTTATGCATGTAGCATTTCATGAAAAAAATTATCTAGTGATCAAAGCTTAAGAGAAATGATAGAATAAGCTTGATTGAAGGCACTAACTAGCCACTTATATACATTATAACTTCAACCAAAAGATATCAAACATAGAACATGATTTGCATAATCTGATCAACTAGTAACTAGGTATGAATCAAGACTTGACAAGGAAGAAAACTTTATCATATATGCAAATCAAAGACATAAATACACTGTACCAACACCCTAGAATCTAAAAATAGTCCTTCTATTTATCTAGAAAGGTTACAAAACTTAATCTTGATAGAGTCTGATCTTCTCAAGAGAGGAATAATTTAAAGGCTAAAAAACCAAATTATATAGTAAAAAGCATACCAAATCCTAAAAATCAGCATTGAAAATAAGAGAGGAGATCAAATCCCACATTACACAAGTCCCACTTGAGCTATCAAAAGATAACCAAGCCTTCAAATAATATCCTTTTATCTTATGTCTTGTATGAAAAAACTCTTTGGCATTGGAAAAGGATGGTGGGCCCATCTTAGACTAATTTTTTCCATGCATGAAAGCTACACCAAATCTTCAAAGATAAACTCTACTTGATACGTTTAGAAGTTGAGTTAAAACAAAAGAAAGTCCTTCTTTACATGGAAAATAAGGAAAATGCATGATAAGCCTTGTCTAATCAACTCCAAGTAACTCCATCCTGCATGAGATGATGTTACACTAATCTTTAGGTGATGAACTTTAATTTAAACAAGTTCAAAGCATTGAGAGCCTTCAATTAACAAGATAAATCATAATAGATGTGACACTTTGACAAAAATTCAACTTAAAATCAAGACCAATAAACTCCAAATGGTCTACACTTGCATGAAAAGAGGCTTAAAAAACTAAAGCATGCATGAATATCCATGTTAAGATCAGATATGTATCATTTGAAACTCTATGTTATCTCTTTGAAGTTCCTCAGCCTTTTTCTCTTAAGCTCTTCATTTTTGCATGTATTCCTTCAAGCTATTTCTTTACAACCTTTTATTTTAGGCTATTTATTTCAGTCTATTTCTATGGACTTATTTATTTTAGACTTTTATCTTTGGGCTTTCCTCTTTGGACTTTTCTCTCGAAGGAATTATTTCATCACTTTGAGATGAACTTTTCTTTCGGATAATTTGTTCGAGGCTTATTTCCTTATGGAATTTCCCATGGATAATTTGTCTAAAGGAAATCATGTCTTCAAAATTTTGACTTGTCACTTTCTTGCAGATAATTTGTCTAAAGGAAATCATGTCTTCAAATTTTTTGCTTGGACCCTTCAAAACTTTGAAAATGGACCATTTTACCTAGAAGTGGCTTTTAGATTTTTGCAAAGGATCTTTCAGATTTTTAAAAGTGCCCCTTAGCCTTTTGAAATGTTCCTTCATAACTTTTGATAATGACCTCTCAAAAAAATTGAAATAGACCCTTCATGATTTTTGAAATGGTCTTTCAAAAGTTTTGGAGTGGTCTTTGCCTTTTAAAAATGACCTTTCATACTAATTGAAATGGACCCTTTAGAAAAATTGAAATGGACCCTTCAGAAAAATTGAAATGGTCTTTCAAAAATTTTGAAATAGTCTTTTAGAACTTTTGAAATGGTCTTTGCCTTTTGAAAATGACCTTTCATAAAAATTGAAAAGGACCCTTTAGAATTCCTTAAAAGTACCTTTTCCTTTGAAAATATCCTTTAGAATTCTTGAAATGGACCATCGGAAAAATTGAAATGGACCCTTTAGATTTCTTGAAATGGACTTTTTTGAAAGGAAAGAGCCCTTTAGACTTCTTGAAAAGTGCCATCAATCGAGAAAACTGCCCTTTGACTTGTTGGAAAGGACCATTTCTCAATAAAAATACCATTGGGAATTTTGAAAATACCAATTCCTTTGGAATTTAGGCTAACTAGACCATTCAGAAAAAATGAAGTGCCCTTCAAAAAAGTTGTTTCAGACAAAATGTCTGAAGCAATCCCTTTGAAAAGATATCCTTTGGGAAAATTGCTTTGGACAAAATGTCTGAAATAATTCCTAACACTTAGATAAACACCTCAAAAATAAAACCTTAGAAAGAATGAACACTTGGTGAAAAAGAGTCCTGAAAGAAAATAAACTTGTACTTTTGCTTCATCAGTTTTGTTTTAAAGCTTGCTCCTTTTGCTGCTATGATCAACATCTATACTTTCTTGCAAAAAATAAGAAAAGTGAAATGAAAAATACCTAAGTTACCTAAATAGCCTTAAGACCTATTAACCATAGATTCTTCAAGGACTTTTTAGGACTAATAACTAACTCACAAGACCAATTGGCATGATATGAAAAGTTTTGAATGATAGGGGTAACAATTTGACCTACAGGGTCAAAATTGTCAACGATAATTTTAGCAAAGAAATAACATGATATACATTATCTAATTAAGTAAATAAATGTGAAATAACTTGTGGAAATCACCATGTTTCCTTCAAGCTATAATATTCCTAGAGTATTGGTCAAAAAAGACCCTACTCAATGGCATTTATTTTTATACAAACAAGGTTTGTGAGTATTACTTACTCTGACTAATTCTATCATGACCATCCTAGGGTCAAGAATCATCAAAATAAGCCTATATACTATAGTACTGACCACTTCTATTACCTTAAAGGGTCTCACATATCTAAATAGAAGTTTCACTAACTTTCTAAAAGCACATGATATCATCGTACAAGCCAAAACAAATGACTAAGGAGAGTTCCACAAAACCTTCGAACCCTCAACACATCGTGTATTTCTCATTTTGGAGAAAAATGTTTAGGGAACCTGACAAGATTAATATGTATATGCGAATATTGTTACTACTCCATAGAGCTCCTGACAAGTACAATGATGAATAGGAACTAGAAATACTATATTTATAATGTATACAAAACCATGAAATACCCATCCATAATATACATGTGTATCACCATATGACTAAGTTTGACAAGTTTTGCATGTCAAATCTCAGATTTGACAAGTCCATATGTTGGATATAACTTAGTAACAATTGAGTCAATGTGAGGTAAATTAGGATACCATCTTATAGCTTAGAACTCATGTTCCTAATTCACCACTCTTCCCTTAAGTCTCCATGACCTAATGATTTTAAAATTTGCACAATGTTTCAAAGAATCATAATTTTATGCTAATTGATTCTAGTTGTATCAACATACATAAAAAAAAAATCTTATAATCAATCTCTAATTGTATTAAATTACCACTAACCACATAGAACTAGTATCACATTCATAGCTTAACTTATAGTGTTATAAATTCATGGTTAAGAGTAAATAAGGATAAAATTAACATATCATATAAAGGCCAAGGATTACACTATAGTTTCAACCTTATAAATGAAGAAGCAAGACAATATATCCTAGCTTGCTCAGATAGAAGGAAATAAATTAAAGTTTTATCTCAACCCCCTTTAAAATGACATGATGTTCCATACACCCTATACTCTACTCACTTCCGATGATAGGTAAAAAAATATCTCTTCAAATCAACATACTTTAAGTAAAAGAGAATAATATAAATCTAATCAAGGGTGTATAATATTATACTAATTATAATCAGCTTATAATTCTTAATATAAAATTTAATATATATAATTCAAGGTTTTCCACTCACGTGATCTAAAAATCATAAGTAAGATAAAGTAGTGATTCTAAAGATTCATAAGTGCAAATTAGAGAACTATCATCTCAACAATTCCTACATACCTTTACCGAGTAAAGGAAAACATTGCACCTCGATGTTCAAAGAACTCCCTACTTACCGAATCTATAAGTATGGTATCTTAATCTATCTCATGAATCAAGAGAAATAAATTACTAACCACAAATATGTAACCATCCATCCAATCTAAAATTTTATCTCTTAACAAGAGTAGAAAACATTCTCCGACCAACTTCAAGGGAGTATAGTCAAATAACATTCAAAAATAAATTATCATTTAAGAGAACATTAAAATCAACAACATGAAAATAAGATTACTCTCAATAACATCATAATGACATCAAAACATAATGAGATACTAATTACTCATCTCTAAGTTAATTAAATAAGATGACA
This sequence comes from Torreya grandis, assembly GCA_037957365.1. Classification (NCBI taxonomy): domain Eukaryota; kingdom Viridiplantae; phylum Streptophyta; class Pinopsida; order Cupressales; family Taxaceae; genus Torreya; species Torreya grandis. The sequence continues at coordinate 1,049,357 of JARHVA010003854.1, forward strand.
CTTTTTACTAAACAACATAACTTATAGGGTTCCAACCAAAACAAGCTCCCAACACATAGGGTCTTTCGAGAAAAATAACATCACTATACTGCAATAAAATTCCCACCACATTGGGTGGTGCCAAAAATAAAATTGGTATTATAAAATTTTCAATTCCTAGGATTAGTGAAAGTAAGGCACAAATTAAAACTCAATAAATATTTTAAGTGAGAAGAATCTTTAACATACAACACAAAACAAAAATGGCATATGTGACTTATTTACCAAGAAGGATGGAAACACACTCGATATATTATATCTAAGTGATCAACTATGGTAGGAAATATTTTGTTCATAACTCATGAAATAAGTTATATATGCATCTACCCAAGCCTCAAATACAACCATCACCATTGGGACACTCGATAAACCAATCCCCTAAACAACTCAGAGGGATATGAGTGCTTTTAAAGGTACATACTCAATATTCCACACACATTTTATGAATGTCACAAAACTCCAATCATGGTGTAACATGGTTCTATAATGAGACACCACAAATTCATATACTAGTGCAAAAATTCATGTCATTTGGTTCACAAGACATAAAAATGCTAATGGACTCATTAGGTCCTATAGTTTGAGACACATCTTTGATACCACATATAATAACCCCATTGGGTTAGACATACAAATTCATGATTTTTTTTTAAATTTAACATATATACAAAATATATATTACACCAATACAATATATAGATACCAAAATAAATACACATGGTGATAATAATAATAAGCATAATACATCATATAATACTAATCTCTAATATCATGAGAGTACATGCCATAATGTGAATATAAAAAGTAATTACATTAACTCAAATACAATTGATATAAGTCTATAACCACTGTTGTTGATTTATAATAAGAAGTAATTACAAATATTCATGACAATACTCAATGACAAATACAATACAATACAATGTATGTATATATACATGGCTCCATAGAGCATGAGTTCCTTAGACTCTCTAGTATATGTGGCAATCTCAAGTGTCATCTCAATAGTGATACTAATGTGGGGAAGGAGAGCATCATCCAAACAATTTTCCATACCAACCACAAACCAATGATCCCCCACATAATCTTCAATCAAAAAATGGTCCTCCCTTCATAGATGAGTAGATAGTGATGGTGCAGGAATCCAAAGAGACTATCAAGTATCCATGTGTTGTATGATTCTAAAATAAAAATGCAATGTATCATAGAAATCTATTATATTTCAATATATCACACAAATGTGTAAATAATAATCATGAAATTATAATTTCCCACTAAACATAATTTGTCCCAAATTTTTACAAAATATAAATAATAATGATCTAGATCAATCAAATTCATAAACACCACTTGATTAGAATACCTTTATCTATCATTGTGAGACTAGCAAGCTAGTGAAGTCCATCTTACTCCTTACTCCAAATAAATAATGTAGATCAGTCAAATGCAACTCAACCATAAGATTTATTTAATTTAAATTCTATTCACACATATAATCAAACCATATGATAAATATAAGAGTAACCAAAGCATATGTTTATTCCATCAAATGTATGAAAGAATCTTACATTATTTCTATCCCATACTAAAAATAATGACTATAGTATATACCACTCATATAAAATATACATAACTTTAGATTTTGTAAACCATAATTTATTTCCAAACATATTACACTTATGATAACCCATATGACCATAGTCTAGTATTCTAAGACATAACTACTAGTTTTCCCAAAAATAATCATCTAAAGTAGACTTCAAAATCACAGAAACATAATCATTAATACATGTAACTATATATAATGAATCAAGTCATCATTCCTCAATAATAAAATAGCATACCAAGATAGCATTAATTAAAATCTCAAAGGTTGTATTCACGCATACACAATGTCTTAGCAACTATTACCAAACATGGTATCTATGGAAATAACCAACATGTATATAAGAAATCAATCAAATGTAGATATGATTTTAGACATAACAATTACAGTATGTATGGTATTGGTACAACATACTTATATACTATAGTACCCTATGATATCCCATACTATCATAGATTACAAACTACATAATAACACAATCCCAAACTTATGATTTCAAGAATCAATAATTCATGTGGATAATAAAAAGAAAATCAACATGAGATTATACCACCTAGGTATACCCTAAGTTTATAATCATTAATACATGTAACTATATATAATGAATCAATTCATCATTCCTCAATAATAAAATAACATACCAAGATAGCATTAATTAAACTCTCAAAGGTTGTATTCACGCATACACAATGTCTTAGCAACTATTACCAAACATGGTATCTATGGAAATAACCAACATGTATATAATAAATCAATCAAATGTAGATATGATTTTAGACATAACAATTACAGTATGTATGGTATTGGTACAACATACTTATATACTATAGTACCCTATGATATCCCATACTATCATAGATTACAAACTACATAATAACACAATCCCAAACTTATGATTTCAAGAATCAATAATTCATGTGGATAATAAAAAGAAAATGAACATGAGATTATACCACCTAGGTATACCCTAAGTTTAGACTAAAAACTAGCATTAAAAAAATAACTATAAGCATGAATCATGATGTACCAAAATATATTATATATATTCAAGCATTTATACATATTAACAATCTCATAACATGTACTGCACTGAAATATCCAATGCAAAATACATATAATAAACAATCAATCAGTCATTTGTAGAGAAATATATATCACATAAATCCATTATGACATTTGTTTAGACATCTTGTTCAATTTTCTTTAAGACTATTTCAAAGTTATCCAAATATTGATCCACTATTCATTTATACTTTAAAACATTTATAACTTTATTTGAGGATCTCAAATTAGATACTTATTTCTAGATAATGAAGACCCATGCCAAGTTGTAAATATGCATCTATCATTAAATTTCAAGTTAGGATCCTAAGAAACAAATCTTGGTTTTCAAACCCAATCCTTATATTTTATATACTCCTAATGCTCAAAAATTCTTTTAGGTGGCTATGTTGCCTGAAAGTATAAGTACCTATAACTAGGGTTCAATAGTGCCAATT
>JARHVA010003854.1:1065000-1155000 GCA_037957365.1 Torreya grandis
CATCCCACTCCCCCCTCCCAACCTCCTCCTCTCCCTACTACACCACCACTAAAATTAATAGTTTAAAGTAAATAAATTAGTTCTTGGGTGTGTATGCACACCTTGTCTTTGATTGAGTTAAATTTGAGATATTTTTTGATAACTCACCTACAACCAAGATCATGTTACAGTGCCAAATTAGTGTATATGATTTGGGTTAAATATACTTAAAATATATTAAAATTCAAAGTGCAAGGTTTAAGAATACACATGCAGGTTGATATAATTGCCTTGCCTATTAGAAAGTTGTTTTATATAATATGTAACATTGTAAGTCTCTACAACTAAGATTATAATAAATATATATAAGTATTTAATGTGCATCTATCCAATGATATATATATATATATATATATATATATATATATATATATATATATATATATATATATATCATTGGATAGAAGCACATTAAATACTTATATATATTTATTATAATCTTAGTTGTAGAGACTTAGAATATATATATATATATATATATATATATATATATATATATATATATATATCATTAGACAGATGCACATTAAATACTTATATATATTTATTATAATCTTAGTTGTAGAGACTTACAATGTTACATATTTTATAAAACAACTTTCTAATAGGCAAGGATACACACACACACACACACACACACACACACACACACACACACACACACACACAGAGTAAGGCACATGACCCCACTATTAGAGCAAATGTGAGTTGCCACCTGGTAGTTTGAGATTAGGTCAACCATAAAGCCCAATGATACTTAAAACCTAGTGAGGTTGCATTATCAAGTGTAACCTAAAAACTTTTCAACATTGAGTGATTTGATCACCTTAACCATACCAAAAGTTGAACCAACTACTTCATTAGTTTGGATCAATATGGTTCATAAAAGTCTATAGGGTATCACTATGTGTAATGGTTATGGAATCTCAAACTAATTTGAATTTTGAAATATTAAGCACATGTTGCATAACATATTCACCTTAGATATGTCTCATGCAGAAATAATATATAAAATAATACTAATATGTATAATTATTCCACCACTATGAATCTGAATCATACAGCTATGTGTTTTGGCTAATTTTAATAATTGTGTAATTGTGGATGACATGCTTATAAATCATGCCCCCAATATATATGGAGAAATTTGAAAAATGATATAAGTAACAATGTAGAGTACATATTTCCAAAACATTCCCCCACTATAAACTAGAGATGTTGAATATAGAATAGGTGTGGAGAACATGCTTTTAAAGAATTACCACACTCAATAAGTGAAATACTATAAGTACCATATGTATGCAATTATAAATTCATCATGTTTATAAATAAATCCTTTTTCTGATAAGATAGAGCATAACTACACTTCTAATTAGGAATATATTTACTAAGTGAGAGCACGACCAATATGGGGATCTACAAGACCCAATTAGGGGAGCACTTGTCATAATACACCATGATAAGAATGTTTCTAAAGCCTGTAGTCTAACATAATCATGCAATAACCCTAAAAGAGTCCTAAGTTTAATGTTCACTCTATATCTAATAACAAGAAAGTAAATATAATTTAGTACACACCAAAGCTTATAGCATAATGTGAGGGGTTAGTAAAGCAATCAAAACATGTATAAGATAATCTCAATTAAGATATGTATGAGTAAGCCCCTAATACATAGAATATGAAGAGTAATATTAATGAAGTCACTACTTATGCTACTTATATTTTCTAAAGAGAGAACAAAGTTAGAAGATACTTACCTGAATGTGAACCCATCAAGACTCAATATCTCCCTTGGCCAAAGGGGTTTTACAAGAGTTTTTTATGGTTTGTAAGGATAAATAAGAAAGGAAAAAGCATCCAATACTTATTCATAAGACTAGATTCTCCAAGTAGAAACCTTAATCTAAGACTCCTCAAGTAGAATGGTAGAAGAACAGATTATAAATAAGCATGAGTGAATAATAACTCTTAGTTGCATATTTAAATAGTAATGAAATAATATTGTATATATAGGTAGATTACACCCTAAATATTTTTGAATATGTCGATTGTATACGGTTGACCCAATAAACTTTGTATATTTTTAAGAGATAAATCACTAGGTCCTAAGCTAAGTCAATCGAAGGGATAATAAAGATATCAAATGAAAATACCTAGAAATAGTATAGGTTAAACCTAGTCAACCATGTACAATAATTAGAGGCTAGAAATTGTATAGGTTCAATCCAGTTGACCTAGTACAGTCAAGCAGCTAAAGGGGATCAAGGTGAGGAAAAAAGGAATGGAACGAGGAAAAAGACTAGAGGAGTGTGTAAGAGAGGAGTAATAGCATAGGTAATGGTTTTAAGATATGTTTGAATTGGTAATAATGTGGAAATAAAGGACAATAATATTTCAAATCATTAGAGGTCTACCCACCCCTTTCCTGATGCATCCCTTAGGGCATGCACTCAAAGAGAATGAGTCTCGACAAGTTATTACAAGATGTAAAGCATAAATATTTGATAAAAGGTTGAAAATATTATGTGTATACATATTACCCACTCGAATCTCATAACGTGTCACTAAGGTGTAATAGGGAATGATGTTTTGAGAAAGAACATAGTAACACACAATGTTGACGCTAAAAATAAGTTATAGTATTTTAAATAAACAATCACTGAAAGTAAATGATTAAAAAAGGAAAATAATTGAAAATTAAAAGTGATGATACCTTGACTTACCTTTATCATTGTATGGTTGTCTATGATTTTGTTAGTTTTGATTGTGGAAGGCATAGAAACTACTTTCGACAAACACAAGAATACAAAACTAAAGAGCAAAAATAAACAAATGAAAGAAAATATAATATATCTAGTTCTATGAGTATGGGATGTACTTGAGAAATTAGGCAAGATGGGATGACAAGTGATATGCTAGACAAAATGACCAACTCAAACAACAAGAGTAAATTGGGTAATCGAAAAGCTAAGGCTACTAAAGATTGAAAAAATTAAACAAGTTATCCTTAAGTAAGAAAGGTGAACTCACCACATCAAATCAAGGATACATGTCATTAAGATGGTAATCAAACATATCAATGAAAAAGATAAAAACAAAATGGTAAAACAACATTGATGAGTGAGAAGTAACAATACTTATCTCACTCAACAATGGAAAAAGGTGCATAAAAAGGGAAAACAACATTGATGAGTGAGAAGTAACAAGCCAACCTTATTCAATAATGGAAAAAGGGTATGAACTCAGGTGTCCACGATAACAAGATAGTACAAAAAATGATCAATGGTAAAAGGAAAGTAAGACAAGTCTAGAAATGTAAATCATGGTGAAAAAGAAAGAAGTAATCCATAGTTTGTCAAACATGTTGTTGTTTTCTAAGGATAGATAAAATTGAAACAAAGTAGTGCTAGCATGTTTTTAAGAGGTGAAGAAAAAGGAAGCATAGAAGAAGAGAAAACATATTTGGAATCATAATTTGTCTATCAAGGGGGGAAATGAAAATTGTTAGAGGGGAGAATGAATGAAAAACTAAGGTAGAGAAATTCTTTATTAATCTCAGGACACTCAAATTAGGTTTATCAAAACAAGAGGTCTTTAGATGTTAAGGACTATAAATAACTTCTCTTAGCTACATAAGTATTAGGTGAAAAAATGTAGTATGTAAATCATCTCATGAAGGCTATATGCATGAAAAGTAAAATGGACCTACCTTCCCACAATATGTTCCCCATTCCTCAGGACCCCTTATATATCCATTGATCTACTACAAAGATTGGGTACTTACATGAGAAAGTAACACCATAAAAAAAATTTAATTACTCTATTCCAATCTACTAGCCTACCACATCACAATGGACCTTGTCTCTATGTGAGGCCAACTATGGATTTTGAGCTTATATTAGAGATATTAACTATTATATTAATCATGTCTTTTGGTGTGATTTTGAATTTTGAGATTTGTATGTTTCCTTTTACATATCATTGCCTTTTGATTCAAATAATTTAGCTTTTAACTTTCTTGATGGGCTTTTCTATTCCTCCTATAAATGGATTTGGAAAACCAAATATGGGTGCTAAATATGACTTTAATTTGAATACTTGGGATAAGGTTACTAAGAGAGATAACCTCAAAGAGCATGGGGTCTAAGAATCTCATAAATATAGGTGAGATTAAAGTTATGTCTTAACTTTAGCCTTATTTTATCTAATGTGGAGTGAAAGGAAAGGGAAAATTAAGAGGAATGACACATGAAACAATTTGAATTGATTCAAATCACAAAAAATGTGACCAAGGGTAAAAAAGGCATACAATAATAGAAAAGTGTGATTCTTTATAATAGGAATGACGGAAATGGAGGAAAACATGCTAACATAGTTTGTTGTGAAAATTCCATCTATCAAAGGAAGCAAAAGCCAAAGTTAAGAATAAAGATCAATATTATTTTCTTAGAAAATGAATGACATGATGGTAATTTTATGAGAAGGGTCGGGTTTAATTCATGGTCTTATACTACAACTTAATAAAAGAGAAACCTATTGTCCCCCAAAAGTAGCAGTCATTTTTGGGACAAAATTTGAACTATTTTGGTCCTACAGACCAAAATTGTATCTTCCATTTCCAAAAATTTGTCCTAGACATTTAGATTCCTCATTTTCCAAACTTCTCAAAAAATCTACAGACTTTGCAGGTCAAGTTCAATGGGTTTTACATGTTGATTTCTATAAACTTTGTATCTTAAAATTCTACAGGTAGGTTCATTTATACAGGTTTGAAGGATTTTACAGGTGGTTTCAGTCAAAAGAATTAGTTTCCAAATACTTAGTCATTTTTTGGGATTGGTTCAGAGCCTCAGTTTAGTTGAAAATATTCATCGGCAAGCTTCTGAGTGTAAAAAGAGACTTGAACCATTGAACTGTTGAACCATTGAACCACTTTGGTTTAAAGGTTCAATGAGTTCAAGGTTCAATAAGTTCAACATCTTTGGTAAGAGTTAAGTGCTTCATCAAGGTTCAAAGTTCAATTGCTTCAACTGGTTCATCGGCTTCAAGACACTTGGCCAAATCAAGGCGGCTTGAACCATTGAACTGTTGAACCATTGAACCACTTTGGTTCAAAGTTTCAATGGGTTCAAGGTTCAATGGTGGGTTCAACCAAAGGAACAGTTCAATGGCTCAGTTTAACCAAGTAGTTCAATGATTTATTTCACTCAGTGTCTTTTGTTTCAACCAAATAGTTCACTCAGTTGGTTCAATATTTTAGTTCATCCTTTGGTTCAACATCTACAAGTTCAACAGCAAGTTCAAAGACATTTTTCAAAGCTTTGTTTGAACTATTAAACCAAAACAAGTTCAACGTCTTGGTTCAACCACTTGACTCATTAGACGGTTCATCGGCCTTTGGTTCAAAGGGACTCAGCAGGCTTCGTTGAACCATTGAACCGATTTAATGAATTGGTTCAATCGTTTGGTTCAACGAAATGGTTCAACTGTTGGTTCAAAGGCAAGTTCATAATGTCTTGGTTCAATACTTAGTTCATCGGCTTGTTTCATTTATTAAACCATCGTCTTGAACCATTTTTGGTTCAACCAATTGGTTCAATGTCAAAGTTCAAAGGGGCGATTCAATGCAAAAGGAAACTTCCCGAAGGACAAGTGCCCTTGCGAAGGACACTTAATCAATAAAAACACCCTTCCAAAGGGTCATTTTCAAAGAATCCTGAAAGTTAATTCTTTCAAAATGTTTAAGGCATTTAAAATTGGCTAAGGAAGAATTCCTTCAGTCAAAAAGTCTGAAAGAATTCTAAGTGGCTACGGGGCCAAAATCCAAAGACTTGTTCAAAGATTTAGCAAAATAAATAATTTTACAGACTTTTTCCCACAGGAATTTTCCCTGGACTTTTGTCCATGGGAATTTTCCCTAGGGAAACTTTCATGTGAGGAAACATTCACGAGAGAAAGCCTAAGGATTTGTCTGCGAGAACTGCCAAGGCAAAGGGCTGCCGAAGGACCTTGAAGGGCAGGTGCTCTTGCGGGGGACTCTTGGTAGCCAAAGTAAAAGGCTATTTCGACTCAACACAGATCATTTCTCAAGGCCCAAAAGGGAAAGCCCAATCTAGAAGAATATAAAGCCAAAAGCTGAAAGAAGACCAAGGGGTGACGTGCCCAAAGACATCAAACTCATGATAGTGAACTAGCCATTGAGAGCACATTGACAGGCATGTAAACATTAATTTTAAAGACAGTGAAATAGCCATTGATCATTTGAATTTAAAGACTTGAATGCATTCCTAGAATTCAAGACCAAAACTAGCTGAAAGCGAGGAAAGATAGAATAATGGATGAATCCAGGACTTGATTCAATTAACCAGAAAAGGAGGAATGATGAAGACAAGATCAGACCATCAGGTGGACATTGAAAGTTGCAATTTTTCAATTACACAGCTTGTCTATATACATTGAGAAGATTAAATGGCTAAAATGCCTCAAAGTTCCAGCCTATCTTCCTAACAGTTCTTAATGCATCATGATGTATTACTATTCCTGAGTCCTTCTTAAAGTGGCTATATAAGGAACTTTATTTCATTGTAAATGGATCTCTTTTTTTACAATCTGAACGAAACTCTACCCAAATTGAGAGGCATCATTGAGACTTTGTGCTTAGTCTGTTGATCATATTTTATTACTGGAATAAGAAAGCAAGGAACTTTTTCAGACTTTATACTGTGATATCTTTGTTGTTGAGGAAACTATTCTTATGTCTATTTCCTTGATTTATTTTTTTTTCTGTTGATTTAACAAGCAGGATTAGTAAAATTAGTTAGGAAGGTGTCCTAAAGAATCAACTATGGAGAGACTTTGTGCCCCTATAGTTGCCTTCAGTGTGTTTTATTTTCATTATTGTGTAAAGGACTTTGAAAAGACTTTGACCTCTCATTGTCCTTATTATATTACTCTTAAGCATTTCAGGTGGAGACTTTGTGCTCTGTCTCAATTTGTTGGTTACCATATCCTCAGTTACATTTTGCTTTTATTTCTAAGAGTATTCTTGTGGCTGGCTGAATAGTTCTTCTGAAAGAAGAGGAGTAGTGTCTGTCTTTTCCCTTGAGTTTTTCCTTTGTTTTGTACACATCATCTCTAAAGAAAGAGAGATGGATGGCTTGTCCTATCCTTGAGAATTATTTTATATTTATACATATATATAGCATATCCATAGGGAACCTCCCTTTTATGAGAGGAGAGAGCAGTGTCCTTATGATGTGATAAACTTACACATTAGGATGACTAATCTTTCTACTTTGGCTAATCAGACCTATTTTGTTTACCAGTATGATGATAGATAAACTATTCAACCAATAGTTTTTGGTAACTCTACTGGGAAAATACCCATTATCCATTTATAGCCTATACATTCACCTCCACACTAACTGAGAAAGAACGCACAGTTTTAAGCCCCAAGTTTTAACTGAAGCAAGGTCAATTCCTTTCCATTTTTGTTTAACAATTTGGTAGATTCAAGTTATACGCGAAGCCAGAGGGCTAAAGGTATCATTGACCCTATGTTCGAGTTGATATAACAAAGTGATTTTGATCTATTTTCTTCACCATCTCGTCTCCAACAAACCAAGATCTTCCCTCCTACTAAAGCTAGATCTCCATTACCAGACGAAATATCTACTTTTGTTGTTGATAAAGTTGTGCCTAAAATTACCCCTTTGAAAATTTTTATCCCTCCTTTCCAGAATCCTATAATGGTAGTTCAAGGCCCTTAGGGTAATGCTTTTGGTCCTCTCAATCTTACTCCTCCTCTACACAAGCTTCCATGTAGTTTTAGGAAGAATTTCTCTAAATTCTATGGTGATGGCAAAGTTCATCTTGATGAACACATTGTATCATTCAGTATAGCTTGTGGAGTAATCAGAGTAGAATTTGAAGATGTAACAGTTAGGATTTTTGTTGAAACACTACAAAGTGCTACTGCAGATTGGTTTTACCATCGTGACTAATTGGAATACTCTTAAAGCTAATTTTGAAGCCATATTCAAACCTGTAGAAGATGCACATACACTTCTGGCTCAACTTACATAGATGAAGAAAGAACCTCATGAGCCTATGAGAGATTTCATAGCTAAATTTGACAAATTGAGAAACATAATCCCTGTAATTACTAGACCTATAGCTGAGAATCTCAAATGCTTTTTCATTAATTCTCAGCTACCTGAAGTTAGTTTTCTCTTGACGTGCTGGCCAAATAGATCTCGTTGTAGCTCAACTTCTAGCCACTGAAGTAGAAGATGATCTCATCTTAGCAGGGAAAATAAGAAGAGATCTAAATAGAAACAAAGCTTCATCATCTTCTGAATTTGTATCTACAAGCACCATAGATCCAATGGTGTAGAAATTAGCAAATGAGTTACTTGCTCTCAAAAAGCAAATGGCTCAAGGAATGTCTTCTGATCCTACATATATAAGGGCATTCGCAAATTAGTCATATCAGGGCAATGTTGCTAGAAATCAAGGACAACAAAATCGCCTTCCTCCCCCACAAGGGAAACTTGCCCTGGAAGCTCTTCCAATCAATTTAGCAATGGGATACATTGAAGCAAAATTTGAATTCTCTTTCCAGCCTGAATTGAATCAAGAAAATGATGTTGATATCATTGAAGACAATTAAGAAAAATCAGCTAGCGACTCCCACATTGGCTTCCTAAATTACCAAGATGAACTTGGAAGCAAAGGAAAAGCTTCAGATGGATCATATGTAGTGTTTACCTAGTCCAAAAACTAATCAATCTAGCAGGCTGATAAAGAGAAGACAAAAGAGCAACCACAACTAGCGGTCACAATTGTCAAGCATGGAACTAATCTACCTTTTCAGCCAAAAGATTTGGTAATCACTCAAAAGGTAAATACATCAATTGCGCCTTCCCCTTATACTTCTAATTCACAAACCAACCCACCTTCCATCCCTCCTAAAATTCAAAAAATTGAAGTACCTTTCTCTGTACCTAGTCCAATTCAGCCATTTGACATAATTGGTCATGTCAAAAAGACAAAAATATAAATGTCTAAATTTGAATATTTGTAGTCTAATTTAGATCAACTGAACAAGCTAGTTCAATATGTTAAAAATCAAACCATTCCTACAAGACAAAAGGCCAAAAAAGTAAATCTTGATTCTCCAAAGAACACACCTATTACAAATAATTTGGTCATTACTCCTCCAGCTGCTCATGGAAAAATAGAACCCTTCTATGTTTCCCTGTTAATCAATGGCCACAAGCTGAGTAACTATATAATAGACTTAGGCACATCTGACAATGTTATTCCTACTAAAGTCACTGAGTCTCTTCGTCTCACATTGACCAAGACATTTGGGAGATGTTTCTCCATGGAGAACAAGCAAGTACCATTGCTGGAGCAAATCCAAGATGCCCAATTTGCATTCACAGCCTTTCTAGACAAGAGGATTAAGATGACTGTCTTGGTGGCTGATGTCCCAGCATCTTATGGCATTTTGCTTGGACGAAATTTCTACAAGGACATGGGAGAAGAACTAAGCATGGATCTATTGGAGGCAAGGATCCCTTTCCAAGGTGTGATGAAGAGATTACTTCCTAAAAAGGAAGCAAAATACATAGTTACCAATGTTGGGGGATCAAACCAACAGTAGATTACAATTGTGACAGCAATAAACACGGAATTAAACTAGATTGACAAGTAATTAGAATGATAATAGCAAGAACAAGAGATACAATAAAACACCCTAAAAACTTGTATTAACAAACTCTTTACAAAAGGAATACAATTGAAGAAAGCTTCTTTCTTCCACACCTCTCCTAGATGTATAGATCTCTCAATAGATCTCTATTCCTCAAGAGCTCTCTCTCTCAAGAACAATCAACTCTAACAAGCCTGGATTGATTCAATTCTGTAATATTCTTCTCACACAATGAATTACAATAATGCACTCTTTACAACAAATAACTACAACAAAGCTAAGAAGATCTAATTCTACATATAGAATTAGGAGACTTGAGCATGTACACCCAACAAGCAGTTAAGCCACTTGAACAAGGGCTCTAAAAATAGTAATGCCAATAATAGAGACACAATCTTGAGACTTCAACTCAAACTTATCATGCAAACACTCGCTTCTGTCCACAGAAATAGCTTTCTAGACACGCAGGTAACCGATGTCGATTCTTGCTGCTTGTCTGTGACCGCCATCGGCCGACCCTCTGCCAATGTCGACGTCTCTGCAACTGCCTGTGACCGATGTTGGTCGCTCCTGACCGACGCCGGTGTCTGTGTAGACTCGAACCTGATAATGAATGCTCCTTGGTGAAGTTTTTAGCTCCACACCCTAACAATCTCCCACTTGGAGATAAACAGCTGCACCAGTACCTGTACAGCAACATCTTCTAGCTCCTCCAACTTCAACTCAATCATGAAGACCAACAGAAGTTGAATGAAGATTCAACTTCTCCTTTGTAACCGGCTTGGTTAACATATCAGCAGGATTCCTATCTATATGGATCTTCTCCAGCTTCAACTCACCATCTTCCAATACCTGTCGTATGAAGTGATAACTTAGCTATATGTGCTTTGTTCTTGAATGAAAGGCTGAATTCTTAGCCAAATGGATTACACTTTGACTGTCACTATACAATCTGCAACTCTCATGCTCCCTACCAAGCTCATCCATGAACCGTGTCATCCATATCATTTCCTTGCTAGCTTCTGTGGCTACAATATACTATGCTTCTGTAGTTGACAAGGCAACAACCTTCTGCAACTTAGATATCCAGCTAACCGTCATTCCACCTACAGTGAAAACATAACCTGTAGTGCTCCTCTTGCCATCCAAATCACCTACCATATCTAAATCTACATAACCATGTAGAGAAGTATCTGAACCTCCATAGCACAAGTGCTTACTGCTAGTTCCTCTCAGATATCTAAGGATCCACTGAACTACTTTCCAATGTTCCTTACCTAGATTGGCCATATACTTACTTACAACTCCCACTGCTTGGGCAATATCCGGTCTAGTACACACCATTGCATACATCAAACTCCCTACTGTAGAAGAATATGGAACCTTACTCATGTACTCTACCTCATCATATGAATTAGGACATTGTTCTTTACTCAACTTAAAGTGTCCAGGCAAAGGTGTGCTTACCGATTTAGCATCCTGCATATTGAACCATTTCAACACCTTGTCCACATAGTCTTCTTGAGACAATATCAACCTGTGATTTTTCTTGTCTCTCTTAATGCTCATGCCAAGGATTTTCTTTGCCGCTCCCAAATCCTTCATAGCAAACGTTTGAGCTAATTTCACCTTAAGCTCAGAGATATCCTGCATGTGAGACCCTACAACCAGCATGTCATCTACATACAACAATAGAATAATATATCTACCGCTATCAAATCTCTTGAAATACACACAATGGTCTGATTGACACCTACTGTAGCCATGCTCAGTCATAAACCTGTCAAATTTTAAGTACCATTGCCTAGGAGCTTGCTTGAGGCCATACAAGCTTTTCTTCAACCTGTACACAAACTTCTCCTTACCCTTGACCTCAAGTCCTTCTGGCTATTCCATATAAATTTCCTCATCCAAATCTCCATGAAAAAATGTTGTCTTAACATCTAGCTGCTCAAGATGCAAATCCTCAAAAGCAACCAAAGACAATACAACCCTTATTGAAGTCATTTTAACGGCAGGAGAAAAAATCTCACCAAAGTCAATACCTGGGTTTTGTGCAAATCCTTTTACCACTAATCTGGCCTTGTTTCTCATCTGTCCATTCTCACCTTCCTTCAACCTATAGGTCCATCTATTCTTAAGTGTTCTCTTACCAGCTGGCAATTCAACCAAATCCCATGTTTAGTTTTCTCTTAAGGACTCCAACTCCTCAACCATGCCATGCTCCCACTCACTCTTGGACTCCACCTGTATTGCTTCTTCAAAACTCTCTGGTTCTCCACCATCAGTTAGCAATAGATAAAATAAAGAAGGAGAATATCTGATTGGAGGCTTACTCACCCTTTCTGACCTCCTGATGGGTGTCTGAGACTCGTCCACAACACGCTGTCCACCCAAATTCTCTGACAGTGACCGACCTCGATCACCTGTAGACCTATTACTGGCCGACGTCGGTTCTGCCTGACCAACCTCGGTACCTGTACGGTCGATGTCGGTCTCTGTATTGTCGATGCCGATTTCTATCCTGCCGACGTCAGTTCCTAACCTACCGACGTCGATCTCTGTGTTTTCCTGTAAGTGATTATTTCTTTTTCCCACGAGCTCATCTTGGACTTTCACCTCATCCAATTCACCATTGCTCTGCTCAGACTGATTCAACTTCCTTAGCTGATCACAATACATCACTCTTTCATTGAAAACAACATCACGGCTCCTGATTACCTTGTTAGTTTCTAGATTCCACAATCTGTAACCAAAATTATCTGAGCCATAGCCAATAAATGTGCATCTCATAGACTTAGCATCAAGCTTCTTTCTATTTTCCTTATTTATATGCACAAAGGCTTCACAACCAAAAACTTTGAGATATGAGAGATCAACCTTTTTACCTATCCATGCCTCTTTTGGAATACCACCATCCAGAGCTGTAGAGGGTCCTCTGTTAATCAGGTACACTACAGTGTCAACAGCTTGTGCCCAAAACTGTAAGGGCAAATCAGCATGCAATCTCATACATCTTGCATGCTCCATTATTGTCCTGTTCATTCTTTCAGCAATTCCATTCTGTTGAGGTGTCCTTGGAACCGTCCTTTGCCTACAGATTCCATGCATGTAACAATAATCTCTGAACTTATGACTGCAGAACTCACCGCCATTGTCTGATCTCAGGCACTTTAATCTTTTACCTGTTTCATTCTCAACCATAGCTTTCCAAACTTTAAAAGTCTCAAATACATCAGATTTCTTTCTAATACAATAGATCCATACCTTCCTTGTGGCATCATCTATGAAAGATACATAGTACTATGATCCTCCAATGGAAGCAACCTGAGCCGGTCCCCACACATCTGTGTGAACAAGCTCCAACTTGTGCCTCTTCTTAGTAGACCCAGTTTTGAGAAAACTAACCCTTTTCTGTTTTCCAAATACACAGTGCTCACAAAACTCTAGATCTATGCCTTTTAAATCTGAAAGCATACCTTTAGACTTAAGAATTGACATCCCCTTCTCACTCATGTGGCCAAGCCTTGAGTGCCACAATTTAGCGTCCACATCTGAAGTAGATAATACAGAAGGAGATTTGTTAGTAACACAATTACACAAATAGAGAGTACCTTCTCTCTTACTTCTAGCCATAACAAGTGCACCCTTGGTCACCTTCCAAGATTCTGCTATGAGAGTTACTGTACAACCCTCATCCCCTAACTTTCTTGCAGAGATCAAATTTCTCTTCAAGCTAGGTACATGCATCACATCTCTCAACACCCATGTGTTGCCATTCTGCATCTTCAGCTGCACTTTACCTTTGCCAATTATTTTACAGGGCTCATCATCCCCTAGATACACTATTCCAAAATATCCATGGATATAGTCACTGAAATATTCCCTGTTAGGAGTAGCATGAAAAGATGCACCAGAATCTAATACCCAAGATTCTATATTATTATGCAGAGAGAAAATTAAAGCATCCTGTGCAATACCTGCAATCTGGGCTTCTTCCTTTCCTTCGTGCTAGTTGTCCTCCTTAGGCTTTGACCAACAATTTTTGCTTATGTGCCCCATCTTTCCACAATTCCAGCATTGTGGCCTTTTGCCATTTCTGGATTTAGATCTGCCTTTCCCCTTTGATTTGGATCTTGATCTGCCTTTCTTGCTCTTCTCTTTCTGCCTTCCCCTGCTCTCAAAACTTAAAGCATTCCCGGATGCCTCTTCTGTGCTTTTCCTGCGTATTTCCTCATTCAAGATAACACTAACAACATCCTCTACTTTCAAAATATTTGATGCAGATGCAGTATTACTTACTGCCATTACTAAGCCATGCCAGCTTTCAGGCAAAGAACATAATATTAAAAGAGCTTTTATCTCATCATCAAACACTATATTCACTGAACTTAATTGATTCACAATTCCATTGAAATCATTCAGATGAGTAGAAACAGATCCACCTTCATTCATATGCAAATTAAATAACTGCTTCATAAGATATACCTTATTGGAAGCTGAGGGTTTTTCATACAAATTTGCTAACGTAGTCATCAACTCTACTGTAGACTTTGCCTGTGATAAATTGGATATCACAGTGGATGCTAGACTCAGTCTTATAGAACCCAGAGCCTTTCTGTCAAGAACTTCCCATTCTTCATCCTCCATGTCTTTGGGCTTCTTTGCAATAGCTCCTAACGGTAAGTAGAGATTTTTTTGATACAGATAGTCCTCTATCTGCATTCTTCGGTGTTGGTAATTTTTGCCATTGAACTTTTCCATTCTCAATTTACTTTCATCTGCCATTGCTTCTTCCACTCATAAGGAAATCTCTGCAGAAACTCCTGTGAGAACCTGTAATCAATACACACTACACAGATCTGAACCACCTGTTAGTGAACCTAAACTTTGATACCAATTATCAAGCTCTGAACCTGTAACCAAGGCTCTGATACCACTTGTTGGGGGATCAAACCAACAATAGATTACAATTGTGACAACAATAAATGCAAAATTAAACCAGATTGACAAGTAATTAGAATGATAATAGCAAGAACAAGAGATACAAGAAAACACCCTGAAAACTTGTATTAACAAACTCTTTACAAAAGGAATACAATTGAAGAAAGCTTCTTTCTTCCACACCTCTCCTAGATGTATAGATCTCTCAATAGATCTCTATTCCTCAAGAGCTCTCTCTCTCAAGAAAAATCAACTCCAACAAGCCTGGATTGATTCAATTTTGTACTGTTCTTCTCACACAATGAATTACAATAATTCACTCTTTACAACAAATAACTACAACAAAGCTAAGAAGATCTAATTCTACATATAGAATTAGGAGACTTGAGCATGTACACCCAACAAGCAGTTAAGCCACTTGAACAAGGGCTCTAAAAATAGTAATGCCAATAATAGAGACACAACCTCGAGACTTCAACTCAAACTTATCATGCAAACACTCGCTCCTGTCCACGGAAATAACTTTCTGGACATGCATTTAACTGACGTCGGTTCCTGCTACTTGTATGTGACTGCCATCGGCCGACCCTCTGTCGACGTCGGCATCTCTGCAACTGCCTGTGACCGATGTCGGTTGCTCCTGACCGACGCCGGTGTCTGTGTAGACCCGAACCTGATAATGAATGCTCCTTGGTGAAGTTTTTAGCTCCACACCCTAACAACCAAGACATCAGCTCCTGAAGCTCAAATCTTTTTTGAATCTGCAGGTATGGGTAACTACTTTTTATATAAAGATGAAGAAGAGCCCTCCATCTCTGATGAGGGAAAGTTTGAAGTAAAGTCAGTGTTTGATATGATTTGGACTCTAGAATTTGATGGTAGTTGTTCCTCTACTGGATCAGGCGCTGGGATTGTCTTGATATCTCCTCAAAGAGATATGTTTCCTTTATCCTATAAATTACAATTTAGAAACACTAACAATACAACTGAATATGAATCACTATTGCTTGGCATGAAGGTTGCTCAAGAAAGAGGCGTCAAGTTTATTCATGCCAAAGGGGATGCCAAATTAGTAGTCTGCGAAGTAAGAAATCTATATCAGACCTAGAATGAGAGGTTATGCCACTACCGTAACCTGGTTTGGGACCAAATTGAAAGCTTTGATGCTTTCAATATTTCTGCCATACCTAGACAGTCTAATGATAGAGCTAATACACTTGCTATTTCAGGAACTCTTTTAGTTCCTCATTTAGATTTTAAAGAAGCTAAGTATACCATTGAGCTAGTCTATAGACCAAGTGTTCCTGACAATGCTGATCATTGGAAAATATTCAATGATGATCATCAGATCATTGCTTTCTTGGAATGAAAAGACAAGTTTGAATAGCTATATTTTGAAGGCAGTGAATCTTAGAAGTCTGAATCTATTTCTGAATCCAGTTCAGATGTAAATGAGGAATTCCTATAGTTGAAAGGAAAAAAAATTCCCAAAGGCCTGGTTTCTCTTGAGAAGCTATTTGACAAGCATGATAGATTTGTCAAACAACAACAAACATATTCAAATTTCTCTCAAATATTTGACCAAGTAAATCTGACCAACAAAGAAAATCCAAAGATGGTCAACATTGGTAAGTGCTATACACCTGAAGAAAAATTCAAATTCACTTCTTTGCTCCGTTAATACATTGATGTCTTAGTGTATTCTTATGAAGACCTGAAGTCTCTCAGACCTGATGAAATCCACCATCACATTCCTCTCAAGGCTGATTCAATGCCGTACAATCAGAAATCCAGACAATACAATCAAAAAAATTTAGGTACTATTATGTCTGAGATACAGAAAATGTTAAATGCTAAAATTATCTTCCCAATCCATCATTCTTCATGGATTGCGAACATAGTGCTTGTAAGAAAAAATAATGGTGAAATCTACATTTGTGTAGATTTCAAGAATCTAAATTAGTCATCACTGAAAGACAATTACTCTTTGCCAATCATGGACCAAGTGCTTCAAACAGTAACAGGATCAAAAATGTCATCAATGCTAGATGGTTTCTCAGGTTATAATCAAGTTGAAGTTGTTGAAGCTGACCAACACAAGACTGCATTCATCACACCTTGGGGTACATTTGCATATAAAAGAATGCCTTTTGGCTTAATAAATGCTAGTGCTACCTTTAAGAGAGCTATGGACATGGCCTTCAAAAATGAAATTGGAAAATTCATAGTGGTATATCTTGATGACTTAACTATCTTTTAAAAGCGTCGATTTGATCATGTACACCACTTACAAAAAGTGCTCAAATGCTGCCACCAGAATGGTATTTCCTTGAATCCTAAGAAGTCTATTTTTGGAGTGATAGAGGGGAAACTCCTTGGACACATTGTGTCCAAAGAAGGTATAAACATTGACTCAGACAGAGTCAAATCTATTCAAGAGCTGAATCTACCTACAAGTAAAAATGTTGTTCACTCTTCGAAAAAGTGAATTTCTTATGGAGATTTATTCCTAAATTTGCTGAGAATACAAGACACATTATGAATATGATGAAAGGGAAAACTACCTTCAACTAGACTAAAGAAGGTAAATCAACATTTCAAGATATCAAGGCTGCCATTGCTCATGCCCCTACCTTGGTTTGTCTAGATTACCATAAAGATTTCATCATATACAGCTATGCATTTGAACACACTCTTTCAGTGATTATTGTTCAACAAGACAAGGAAGGTATGGAATCCCCTTTCTCTTTCATGAGTTGCCCTCTCAAAACCTATGAAATGAAGTATTCAAATATAGAGAAGCACGCATATGCATTGGTAAAATCAGACAAACATTTTCGCTTCTATACTCTAAATTCACATACTACTATCTTAGTTCCTGACACTACAATCAAGTTTATATTAACTCAAAAATATTTTGGCACAAAGAGAGGTAATTGGATTGCAAAGATCCAAGAATTTGATCTGGATATCAAGTTGACAAAGCTGGTCAGAGCTAAAGGCCTATGCCAATTGATGGTTGACAATAAGCCAGAAGATACACAACATGAAGAAGCTGAAGTGGAGGATATGCCAATAGTCCTTTTTGTCTCTACTACCAATGAATGGTACTTAGATATTGCCTATTTTTTGACTTATGGTGAAATTCCTACTCATTTGTCTTATAAAGAAAGAAGAACTATCAAATTGAAAGCTGCCAATTTTGTCCTTTGGGATAACGGCTTGTACAAGAGAAATATATATGGAGTATTCCTTCATTGTGTGGACAAAGAACAACAAACCCAAATTTTGAAATCTTTTCATAATCTAGCCTATGGAGGACATTTTTTTGTTCTTGTGACTGCTCACAAGATTTTGTGATCTAGGTGCTATTGGCCAACTCTTTTCCAAGATGCACATAAGTGGGTGAGGAAATGTGAACTTTGCCAGCAATTTATTGGAAGACCCAAGTTGACTGCCTTGCCTCTCAAGCCAGTAATCATAAAAGAACCTTTCCAACAATGGGGACTTGATTTTATTAGGACAATAAACCCATCTTCAAGTGCTGGACATGATTATGTCTTTGCAGCAACTGATTATTTCACCAAGTGAGTAGAAATAATCCCAATTAAGCATGCTACTTCAGAAGTTGTATGCAACTTCCTCAAAGAGAATATCATTTCCAGGTCTTGAGTTCCACTCAAAATTATTACTGATAATGCAACTTGTTTCACCTCTCAAGAAATTACGCAATTTCGTTTTCATTATGGAATTATGCTCTCTCATTCTTCTGATTATTTTCCATAAGGGAATGGACAAGTTGAGTCCAGCAATAAGAATTTGGTAACTATTATCAAAAATCTAGCAGATGATAATCAAACGGCATGGCATAAAGCATCGGTTGATGTTTTGTGGGTAGACAGGATCGCACCAAACAGGGTAATTGGTATGTCTCTTTTTCAACTTTTTTACGGTATTAATACTGAGATACCAATCATCTTAGAGTTACCAGCCTTGAAAATGGTGAAGGCCATTGAAGATTAGACATATGAGAGTTCTCTTGACAAAAGAATCATGTGCCTGAATTAGCTAGAGGAATAGATAACTATGGTGGTGGACATGATTGCTGCTCATCAAAGTCTAGTAAAGAAACTCTTTGATCAGAAGGCCAAAAATTGTGATTTCTAGATTGGGGATCAAGTCTTGCTGTGGGACAAAAAAGAGAGCTAAAGGGGATGCATGGAAAGTTTGAATCCCTTTGGAGAGGCCCATTTATAATTCATCAGCACATTGGTGAAAATAGCTTTTTATTTAAATACCAATATGTCTCACTCTTTTCTCTGCCTCACAATGGGCAACATCTAAAATACTTCAACTCTTGAAGTATTAGATCATTACCTCTATATATGTATATTTATACAGTTTTTAATGTTGTTTTGTTTTGTTTATTTTCTTTTTGATGCCTTTAATTTTTGGGTGGCATGACTCTGAAACCCAATGGTACACATGAAGACACTGGAGATTCTGGATTCTACTCCTTTCAATTCATTTTTCAATTGACAGAAGTTCCCCAACTAGAGCTAGCTATTGTCCCCCAAAAGCAGCAATTATTTTTGGGACAACATTTGAGATATTTTGGTCCTACAGACCAAAATTGTATCTTCCATTTCCAAAAATTTGTCCTAGACATTAAGATTCCTGATTTTCCAAACTTTTGAGAAAATCTACAGACTTTACAGGTCAAGTTCAATGGGTTTTACATGTTGATATCTATAAACTTTGTATCTTCAAATTCTATAGGTAGGTTCATTTATACAGGGTCAAAGGCTTTTACAAGCAGTTTCAGTCAAAAGAATCAATTTCCAAATACTTAGTCATTTTTTTGGATTGGTTCAGAGCCTCAGTTCAGTTGAAAATCTTCATCGACAAGCTTCTAAGTGCAAAAAGAGACTTGAACCATTGAACCGTTGAACCATTGAACCACTTTGGTTCAAAGGTTCAATGGGTTCAAGGTTCAATAAGTTCAACATCTTTGGTAAGAGTTAAGCACTTCATCAAGGTTCAAAGTTTAATCGCTTAAATTGGTTCATCAGCTTCAAGACACTTGGCAAAATCAAGGTGGCTTGAACCATTGAACTATTGAACCATTGAACCACTTTGGTTCAAAGGTTCAATGGGTTCAAGGTTCAATGGCAGGTTCAACCAAAGGAACAATTCAATGGCTCAGTTCAACCAAGCAGTTCAATGATTTATGTCACTCAGTGTCTTTTGGTTCAACCAAATAGTTCACTCAGTTGGTTCATTCTTTTAGTTCATCCTTTGGTTCAACGTCTATAGGTTCAACAACAGGTTCAAAGACATTTTTCAAAGCTTTGTTTGAACCATTGAACCAAAAGAAGTTCAATGTCTTGTTTCAACGATTGGTTCAACCACTTGACTCATTGGACGGTTCATTGGCCTTTGGTTTAAAGGGACTCGACACACTTCGTTGAACCATTGAACCGGTTCAACAAATTGCTTCAATCGTTTGGTTCAACGAAATGGTTCAACTGTTGGTTCAAAGGGAAGTTCATAATGTCTTGGTTCAATACTTAGTTCATTGGCTTGTTTCATTCACTAAACCATCATCTTGAACCATTTCTGGTTCAATCGATTGGTTTAATGTCAATGTTCAAAGGGGTGGTTCAATGCAAAAGGAAACTTCCCGAAGGACAAGTGCCCTTGCAAAGGACACTTAATCAATAAAAGCAGCCTTTCGAAGGGTCATTTTCAAAGAAGCTTGAAAGGTAATTCTTTCAAAATGTTTAAGGTATTTAAAATTGGCTAAGGAATAATTCCTTTAGACTTTTGTCCAAAGGAATTCCTCTGGATAAAAAGTTTGAAAGAATTCTAAGTGGTTATGGGGGCAAAATTCAAAGACCTGTTCAAAGATTTTGTGAAACAAATAATTTTGTAGACTTTTTCCCATGGGAATTTTCCCTAGACTTTTGTCCATGGGAATTTTCCTCAGGGATTTATCTACAAGAATTTCCCCCAAGGAAAATTTCATGTGAGGAAATGTTCATGAGAGAAAGTCCAGGGATTTGTCCATGGGAACTTCCAAGGCAAAGGGCTGCCGAAGGACCTCGAAGGGCAGGTGCCCTTGTGGGTGACTCTTGGTGCCTAAAGTAAAAGGCTATTCTGACTCGACACAGGTCATTTCTCAAGGCTTGAAAGGGCAAGTCCAATCTGGAAGAATACAAAGCCAAAAACTGAAAGAAGACCAAGGGGTGACATGCTCGAAGACATCAAATTCAGGCTAGTGAACTAGCCATTAAGAGCACATTGATGGGCATGTAAACTTCAATTTTAAAGATAGTGAAATAGCCGTTAATCCTTTGAATTTATAGACCCAAATTCATTCCCAAAATTTAAGACCAAAACTAGCTAAAAGTGAGGAAAGACAGAACAATGGATGAATCCAGGACTCGATTGAATTAACCAAAAAAGGAAGAACGATGACGACAAGATCAGACCGCCAGGAGGACATTAAAAGTTGCAATTTTTAAATTACACGACTTGTTTATCTACATTGAGAAGATCAAATGGGTAAAATGCCCCAAAGTTTTAGCCTATCTTCCTAATAGTTCCCAACGCATCGTGATGTATTACTTTTCTTGAGTCCTTATTGAAGTGGCTATATAAGGAACTTTCTTTCATTATAAATGGATCTTTTTTTGACAATCTGAAAGAAACTCTACCCAAATTGAGAGGCATCATTAAGACTTTGTGCTCAGTCTGTTGACATATTTTAGTACTAGAATAAGAAAGCAAGGAACTTTTTCAGACTTTGTGCTGTGATATCTTTATTGTTAAGGAAACTATTCTTATGTCTATTTCCTTGATTTATTTTTTGTTCCATTGATTTAACAAGAAAGATTAGTAAAATTAGTCAGGAAGGTGTCCTGAAGAATCAACTGTGGAGAGACTTTGTGCCCCCATAGCTGCCTTCAGTGTGTTTTATTTTCATTGATGTGTAAAGGACTTTGAAAAGACTTTGAACTCTCATTGTCCTTAGTATATTACTCTTAAGCATTTTAGGTGGAGACTTTGTGCTTTGTCTCAGTTTATTGGTTACCATATCCTTAGTTACATTCTTCTTTTATTTCTAAGAGTATTCTTGTGGCTAGCTGAATAGTTCTTCTGAAAGAAGAGGAGTATTGTCTATCTTTTCCCTTGAGTTTTTCCTTTGTTTTGTACACATCATCTCTGAAGAAAGAGAGATGGATGGCTTGTCCTATCCTTGAGTATTATTTTCTGTTTATATGTATATATTGCATATCCATAGGGAACCTCCCCTTGATGAGAGGAGAGAGTAGTGTCCTTCTAATGTGATAAACTTACACATTAAGATGACTAATCTTCCAACTTTATCTGATCAGACCTATTTTGTTTACCAGTATGCTGATAGACAAAATATTCAACCAACAAAACCCACGAGGGTGCCAACAAATAAGTGAAATATAAATTGAGGTAAGTAAAAAGATGGTTATTTTTTGAAGAGGTTTGGGTCCTATACATGGTCTTATGAAGAAGATCATAAAATAAAACCCCAAGGGATGTCAAAAATCAAATTTGAAAACATTTTAGATAAAAATAAGTAAAATATGGCAATTTTGTAAGGAGTGTCAGGTCATATCCATAGTTTTACAAAGCAACTCAAAAAAGAAAAATGTAAAGGGTGTCAAAAAGAGAAAATGCAATAATATAAAGAAGACTTAAAAAAACCAAAAAACCAAAAGGGAGGAATAAAGGTTTGTGAAAGGAAGGAACTTTTTTTAGAGGGAAAAAATCACGTAAATAACCTTAAAAAGTGTCACTAATGTCTATATCAAGGATGAGTATGTGAGAGACAATATTATGTCTTGGAAGGTTTCTTGAAGTTGAATTAGTTTGGTATCATGTAATGGAGAGTAAGAGTGAGCATCGCTAGATGCCCAAAGGGTAAATGTATGTAGGGATGGGAATCAGAAGATGCCCCAAAGTCTAAAATGACATGTAGGTGGGCATCAAAAGATGCCCCAAATGATAGATTAATTTGTGGATGTACATCACAAGATGACCTTATAGATATAAATAGGAAGAAAATATAAGAAAAGATAAGAAGAGAGCAACCTACATAATTTCTAAATGGATTTAGGTTATCTAGGAAGACTCTAATAAAGGATATGATGCTTGAGGAAAGAAAATGAATTTTATGCAAGAAAAGTAACAAACAGAGATAAAGGAATAATTTAGGTAGATATATAACTAAGATGAATATATAGGGAAAGTAAAAAATTGTACAAGGTCTACTGGGTTGACATAACATAGAGAATAGGGTTTGGAAACTATAAAGAGTTGACTGGGTTGATCCAGTACAATAGACATAGGATAAATGAGTGTAAAGGATTGACTGGGTCAACTTAATAGAATAAAAAGGGAATTAAAGTTTATGAATCTGGAGTATAGGGTTGACTAGGTCGATCTTGTTCTATATCCTAGATAGGAAGTAATCAAAAAAAAATATAAGGTTGACTAGGTCAACCTAATTCTATATTTGAGGGGCATAAAAGAATACTATGTCGACAGGGTCCACCCATTGCTATAGATATATTAAAAATAAAATGATGAAAATAATAAAATAATATGAACAAATCCTACAAGGGTTAGTTCACATTGGGTTCACTATAATGTATGCAATTAGAAATGCATCATATTTATAAATCAATCCTGGCTCTAAAAAGATAGAACATACCTACACTTTTGATTGGGAATACATTTTCTAAGTGGGTTCATGAATAATATGAGGATCCATTAGACCAAATTAGGGGATCAATTTTCACAATACACCATGCTAATAAATGTTCTAAATACTACAATATAACATAGTCATACAACAACCCTAAAAGGTTCATAGGTTTAATGTTCACTCTATATCTAATAACAAGAAAGTAAATCCAATATAGTGTACACCAAATATTGTGGTATAATGAGGGGTTAGTAAAGCAATCAAAATATGTATAAGAGAATATAAATTAAGCTAATTATGAGTAAGATCCTAATACATGGAATATGAAGAGTAATATAATTTGAGGCAATACTTATGCTACTTTTATCTACTAAAGAGATGAGATAAAGTTAGAATATACTTACCTAAATGTGAACCCATCAAGACTCAATCTCTCCCTTGGCCAAAGGGTCTTCATAAGAGTTTGTTATTATTTTTAAAGATAAATAAGAAAGTCAAAAACATCCAAGACTTATCCACAAGACTAGATTCTCCAAGTAAAAACCCTAAGCTAAGACTCCTCAAGTAGAATGGTGGAAGAGTAAATTATAAATAAGCATGAGAAAATAATAACTCTTGGTTGCATATTGAAATAGTGATTAAAGGATCTTGCATATAGGTATATCTCACCCTAAATCCTTTGGAATATGTTAGCTATATGGGGTCGACCTAGTCAACCTTGTATGTTTTCAAGATATAAATCACTAGGTCTCGAGCTAGGTTGGCCAAACAGATAACAAAGATCTCAAATGAAAATACCCAAAAATAGTAGAGGGTTGACCAAATTGACCATGTACATCAATCAGAGGCTAAAAATTGTACAGGTTCGACCCATTCAACTGGCTAAAGGGGATCAAGGTGAGGAAAAGAGGAATGGAAAGAGGAAAAAGACTGGAGGAGTGTGCAAGGGATAAGTAATATCTTTTGGAATGGTTTTAAGATCTGGTTGTATTAGTAATAATATGGAAATAAGGGACAACAATCTTGTAAAGCACCAAAGGTCTACCCATCCCTTTCCTAGTGCACCCCTTAAGGCATACACTTAGAGAGATTGAGTCTCGATGGGTTCTTACAAGATGTAAAGTATCATAATTTTTATAAAAGGCTGAAAATATTATTTGTATACACCATATTCTAAATAAATATGGGGAACATAATTCTCAAGAATGCTCCAAATGAGTTTGAAAACTAATATAGGTATGATATACTCAATAAATGTAGAGAATATGCTTCCAAAGCATGCCTCTGTTAATATGACCCCCCAACCTTGAGGTGAGGGAAAGATAGGAACTAGGAGTTACATCACCCCAAAATGGAAACACAACTATAAAATTTGTGAATGTAACCATGTATTATATATAAGGAACATGTCTAGGTAAATGTATCATTGAAGTGCATAGAACCAATGTGATTACTTGGAGGCCTAAGATGTATGATAAATGCCATGGAAACATATAGATATTAATAGTACAAGCTCAATAAAAAAACAATCACACATGTAAGGGAATTCAAAGGTCATTTTAATAGTCAATGGTAAAAATGGACCCCAAATAAGGGGCATGTTCAATTGTCTCAGAGTCAAAATGGACATATTTAAACGTCCATGAAAGTAAAATTTTAAATGACATATTCAAATGTCCATTTAGAATACAATGACATATGTAAGTGTCAATGAAGGAATACATAGGCATGGGGGCCTCATGAAAGGGTGAATATTCAAATTATCGAATGAGAAAAGTAAGACACTCAAGTGCATAAAATAAAACATAAGTGGCCAACATAAACATGTCATAAAGGTCCCTCGATGCAATGTTTTATAAAATTGTGTCATGTTTATAGCATATGAAGTACCATGTGTAATATATACTGATAGATAATAGGAATTTCTAAATAGATATGTATGCTCAAATATGATATTGTACATTGATATTTAAATCATTTAACTTGTGTATCAATATTAAAAAATTAGATGCCCCCAATGTCCATATGACATGAGTAGAGGGAGAGCTCAACATTTTTAATAGGAGTGCATCATGTATTTTGGTATGTTTGTATAACACCCAATTTATAAGTGTGACACATAAGTGTATGTAGGAGTAACTAAGTATGTGGTCCATCAATATGGAAGTACCACATGGATGCCAAGGAACCAGTAGAATATTTAAGTGCCAAAATTATTTTGGATTTTTTGAATGTTTTTAATTTTTAAATTTTTTTAGAATGTTTAAAGAGGAAGATCATCCTATGATGCCATCTAATGGATGGTCATAGATATCTCCCCCATTGTGAACCTTACAACCTTAAATTGGATCTTTTACAATGTTTTCATCATAATTGGATAGGTTGAAAAGGGACATAACATGTTCCTCCTCATATTATACATGTGTAGTAGAAGATGTAAGGTTGTGATTTGAAATATGCATTAATATACCTTCATGAGGAAAGGAAATACATTG
The DNA here is from genome assembly GCA_037957365.1 of Torreya grandis. Classification (NCBI taxonomy): domain Eukaryota; kingdom Viridiplantae; phylum Streptophyta; class Pinopsida; order Cupressales; family Taxaceae; genus Torreya; species Torreya grandis. The sequence goes on from JARHVA010003854.1 coordinate 1,090,947, forward strand.
CTTATTTTGATCAATTTTTGCTTCTATTTGGTATAGCCAAAGAATTCATAGTGTACAAGTTTAAATCTAAAATGAAATTTTTGGTATGTATTTCACTTTAAGCTTAGGCTTAAATATATAGAAATGAAATGTTATAAGGGTGATAATAATTATATAGTATGCCAATTAAATACCAAACTTAGATATAATTATACACTAAAATTATTATGTTGTGATAGTATAAATACAAAAAGTATAGCTAGGATAAATATAGAAATGACAAAGAAGAGAATTTCTTAGATTGTTTTAATACTAATGCAATTTTGGATTTGGAATAGGCTGAAAGAAGGTGGGAAGATAGTTCTAGAATATTTATCTAATTCTGGATATGGTATCTCTACTTATTTAGATAGTTGTATCATCCCTAGATTATTACATTGATGTTACTATTTGAGTCTAATGATAGTGTCCTCTACAAAATATATAGTGAAACAGGATGTAACCACCTAGATGCTTCTAGGTTTGGCTTCACCTTTGCTCTAGTACATTTATATCTATGCCATTGGCTATCACTCCTTATGAAATGGAAAACCCCTATATTTTCATCTTCAATGTGACCTTGGGGAAAATGGGTTAGTGTGCACATGGTGTCGATATGACCTCAATGGCCCCATTGTCAAAGACACTTCCTACATATCTAATACTCTAAAGAGGGCCTCAGAATGATGTAGTTATACCTTACATATAGGCTTGTGTGTGAATCATACATTGTGTGTAAAATAAGTACAATGATGAAATATCTTGTAAGTTGCTAAATCATTTTATTTGGATACTCATTTTAGTAGTTCAAACATGTATAATTTTTTTACCTATGAATGGTATGGAAATGTAGAAGCTTTGATCAATTGAATGCTTGATAGAGTGATTTTTTATAAGTGCCTTGGTCTCTTTGGTCTTTTATATGTTTAGTAGGTGAGAAATGAATGAGGATTTATCTTATATTTATATCAATCCGTATTGAGTAATAACTCACATTAAATCACTTAGGCTAACCATTATGATATATTTCATTTGTAATTGGATGATTTTAGGGCATTGGACACTTGTGTTGAGGTAGGACACTAAGGTCGATACTACTATCAATCTTGGATGTTAGTGTCTAGGGAGTAGTAAAACATGTACATGATCATAACTTGTAAAGGTGTAAAATAAGTTAGTTTTAAGTATTTTGGACAAGATATAATATATGCATCATCAATACAAGACTAGTTGGACTAAGAAATAGGCTATGGGGAAAAGATATAAAACTAAGAGGAATAGATAAGATCTGAGTTTACCAAGTGTTCAATACTAAGGTGCTACATAATGAAAAAATATCATATACAATAGGATATCATATTTAGTACATTTTATACACTAGGAAAATATACTTAAGGCTAATGCATTAATTGTTGTGTATGCAAGTAAGGCAAGAAGACTGTAGGATATTGCCTTCTCAATCCAAATATGTCCTTAATGTATTAAAAAAATTTAAGATGTTTGAGTGTTAATAAACTAGTACACCATGTGAACTTGGAGTGAAATAAAGTATAAAAACTAACATGAAGAAAGTATATGGAAAACTATATTGAAAACTACATGGTAATCTTTTGTATCTTACTATCATTAGACCACATGTTGCATATGCAATTGGCATTATGTCATGTTGTAAGGTATATCCTCATGTTGACCATTGGAAATAATAAATAATAATACTAAAGTACCTTATAGTTACATATCAACTTGGAATTGAGGATATAGGTACAAATACTTTCAACATCAAACTGATTTAAGTAAGGTTGTCTTGTCTCCCTTTCTAGTTATGGACTGATTATTATTATCAAGATATAGAGAATGCCTTGGGTGAGATTTTTATACATATTCCCTAATAATAATTTCATGTAACACTCTAATTTTTCTCATATTATATTGAATTTGAATGTTTCAGAAAATCTCCCAACATATATTAATCTGAAGATTCAAGTTCAACTTTGGAAACAACCTCTTGACTATGAAGGATTCTCATTTATTTATCATATGTGATTTGAAATTGGGCACCTTGATTGAAATTTTGAGACACCTAAGTATAGGAGGGGGATTTTTTGGTGGAAGGATCTCCCCATTGAATTATATTTAGATAGAGAGATTACTGATCCGAACATATATTCCAAATCAAATAATGAAAGTGGTCATAGAAACTCCAATGGAAGTTATGGAATTGGATATTATCCCCTCTATGTAAAATTCTCCAACCAAGGAATAATATGATCCAAATATAACTAGGATGAACACTAGAATTATTTTAGGTATATTTGAGACTAGTAAGGATGTGATGGCTTCGGTTGATTTAAACACTATCCAACTAGCCAAGTTTTTAGAGGTTGACATTCCTATATTTCCTAAAGTTGGGGGAGGTGGTGATTGGATGATTTTAAATAAAAATCATGGAAAGTTTGAAAGGGTTTGAAACCTTTGACATGAACCTTAGAACTCAAAATGAGAACCTTTTTTTAGGGTCTTAGGGATCGATGATCTCATGTTTAGTTTATTGGTCCCTATTGGGTTTTGTTATCCTATTATATTTTAGACAACTTAATTAATGTTATTTTGTATTTATTTGTTGTGACTCAACTATTTTATCATTTTGTTTTAGCTTATGTTTTTATTATCAAGCTTGCATGCCTGACTTGTTATGTTTTCAGTTGGTGGGACCCTATCAAAACCCCTAAGATTTGGTTTGGATGGTTGTGTTTAGTACCTTTTTTTATTTCTTGTCTATTGCAGGGAGAGGCATGATTCATGCACATTCATTGTAATATATATTTTTTCCCTTGATTCATGTTGTGGTACCTATAAGCACCCACTCTACTGGTTATAGACAATAAGGCATACCTACTCTAGACAAGAAGTCATACCTACTCTAGTAAGCTATACCAATTTATATCATGTGAAAAGTGATGTAGATGATAGAAAATAAACTTTAGGTAATATATTTTACATTAGGTTCAAGCCCTTATCTCATGGAGTGGTAAGTAGTCCACAATGTCACTCTCATATATAGAAGCTAAATATATTGGTTCTTAAAATACATTTAATGAAGTTACGTGCATAAGAATATTACTTGAAGAAGTTTAACTATCACAAGATCATGAAACTACTATATTTTGTGACCATCAAAATACTATCAAGTTGGGAAAAAATCATATATATCATACTATATCAAAACATACAAAAGTACATCATCACTTTATTGTGACTTGATGGAAGGAAAGATGATGGAGATAAATTTTTGTGGTATCATAGAGTGAATTGTAGATATACTAAAAAAAATAGTTCCTATAATTAAATTCATAAAATTTTGAGACATGCTACATCATGTGGATGTTCCTCTTAAAGAATTGCATATGAAACATTACGTGGTATAATATGCTTGGTAAATGGGTACCTACTCAAAGTGAATTGTCATGACCCATATTAGAACCTTATGACCCAAAAACATATTATTGGGAAGGGAGGATGTTGTAGAGGTGGAAGTGTAGACATCCAATTCCTAACACCATTTGTGTCAAAATTGTCAATCTTACTCAAATTGCACTCAAATGCACATTTTAGTTCAAAATCCATAAAATGTCCTAATTGGTTTGAAATTGTCACTTACAATTTCCATTTTAGGTCAAAGTATCCCTAAATAGGGAAATGCATTTTATGGACCAACTAACTTTGATCAAATCATTTCGAGTCAAAATGACCATTTTGCCATTTGGTACTCTGGATCACTCTTTTCTTCTAACTCATTGGTCCACATCATGTACCTTTATTATTTAGTGTTGGAAACATCTTAAATGGGAATACAACTTCAACGCATCTAAAATCACCTTTTAGTTCCTCTTCAATCAGATTATGACCTAGTAATATGACTTTCTGACCATTTTGATTAATTGAGGACCAATTTTCAAATAATTTCTCAAATTTTGATTAACCTTGTTTAAGGATAATTAATCCAAATCAAGAGATTAAGTGGATTTTCAATGAGATATGTTGCATATTTATTTTTTAAAATTGATTCTTATTATCTGCATCACCTAGTGACATCATCTATGGGGTGGCATCCATCAAGCCATAAATGCCACAAATATCATGATTATGGGTCACCCATGCCTGGTTAATGCCTCTCATTCCTCTTCAATGCCCCTTATTCCAATGTTGTGATGAAGATAATTCTGGATTTAACTTCAAATATTAGGATTATCCTCAACCACACATCTTCATCTAAAGATGGATGGTTCAGGTTGATCCTAACCAATCTCAAAAATCTATAAATAGAGAGGCCATGGACATCATTTGTAAGCTATTTTGGTGGAAGTTTATTATGCTCAAATATCTTCAAATATTTAATATTGCAAAGTTATAATGCTAAAGTCTTTCCACAAAGATTCATTGATAGGACAATTTAGTGATTTAAAATCAAGAGCCTAGGTTTGATGGAGTGTTCTTGAGGCATTGGAGGAGCTTACCACCATTCTTGACAAAGACAAGGATGTTTGATCAAGGGAGATCATGATTTTGAGCCACATGGGTATGGTGAATCCATTTGGGAAGATAATATGGTGTTGATTTCTTTCATTTGTTTCTTGTTATCCTTTGTAATTCCCATAGGAATAAATATGCTTGGTTAGTTATTTCTTTATGCATGTTTCATTATTTATGGACTAATGCTTAACTAACTTGCTTTGTAATCCTCTCCACATCTTGGAACATCTGGTGGGACAAGATGCATCTCAAACCTAAGGAAGATCACTTTGAAACTCTAAAATATCCATTTGGACCCTTAAAACTCTTGTAAGTTTATTTTCTAAATTTATTTTGCCATTTTTTGTTACCACAATTTTTACACAGTAACTGACATCAATAGAAACCCTGACATTGGTCACTGACTTAATCGACACTGATCAACAGAATCGACATCGATCAAATCTCTATTATCCATAATCGACATTAGTGGTATTGGCAAGCATTGATCATTCTATTTTTACAAAAACACAGACCCAAGAGCTATTTTCTGAATGTTCATTGTTTCAAGCTAAAAAGAGCTTCAAAGCTAAAGGACATGCTAACATTTTTGCTATTGGAACAAGCTTTTGCTTTGATAAAAACATATTTAAATCACCTCTTTCATGCTTAAAATGAATTAGGAACTTTTTTTTGGGTGTTTAACAAAGAATTTAGATGTTTTGGTGATTTTTTTCAAAGTTTACAACTAAGACTAAGGGGTAGAATGAACATCACCAAACATTTCATTCGGGTTTATAAAAATAAACACACTTTTCAATTATTATTTGTAATAGTTGATTAGATTAATATTTTTTGGAAAAAAGAGGAATTTTGTGTATGCTCTTCCATTTGTGCCCTATAGGGAACCCTTGGAATCAAAAGCACAATTCTTATTGCAATTAGCCTAGTCCAAGGCTTAGAAATAATGTCACCTAAAGCACTCCCAAAAAACATGCCAGAGTTTGGGTGACCTTAAAAATTACCCTAAAGTCTTTATATTTTCATGCTCTCTTTGTTCTTATGCATCATGGCTTATGAGGGGGACTTTATCACCTCCTGTAAGTTCTTTAGGGAAGCTTTGACCTGGGGTTTCATCTCCTGACATTGACTTCATTTGGATCCTTTGGGGTTGCAAATTCAACGTAGTGGCACTTTAGACATCACACTACATTGATCGAATAATAGGATGTAGTGGTTACAAAAAGGACTAAACCTTTTTGAAATAAGCTGAGTGATACGAACCTAAAATCCATGCTTTTCTTTTGCATTATTTTGAGTGAAATTCATTGTGTAATTGATACCCCTAAAATGATAGAAACTTTACTAGTTTAGTAGACCCCACTTTACCATACCTTGTCAGTTTACACTTCAAACATTTATTTTTTGTCATTAGATTAATTGGTCTTGATTTGTGTCTAAAACTGTGTGTTAACTCAATGAACTTAACTAAAACACATTGTCCTCAATTTTCTTGAGCAAGGGAGGTGTTACATTTTCCAAATGGAAAATTCATCTTTTCGTTGTTCAATTTGCTATCAAAATCTGTGTCATGTCATCCACTTTGGTGTAGTCATGCTGCCCAATTCAGTGTAGATCTTTTAACAATTTTTTAAAAATCCTTCATTTATAATCCACCTTTTAAATTGAACCTTTTTAAGTTCTAAGGGTTGGTGCATCAAAGTGGGTTCACCATTTGTGCACTAAGATTATTTGAACTTGGGTTCAATTTTCTATTTGGATTGAAGGTAATTTATTAAGAATCAAAATCGTATTATCATCTTGGTGGACTCAAGTCATCTTGCATATCACTCACGCTTTGGCTCATATAACATATTTTATCCTACTATAATCATGTGGTCATGTTGTGTTACCTATTTGGTCTTAGCTTTATACTAAGTGATTCACGTATGTTTTTACATCCTGAGTTTCTTAGTACATTTTATCTTCTTTGTAATATGGAGAGCTTTCCTCTAAAATTTTAGGGTCAACTTGTCAAAGTTTAATCTAAATTTTATAGTGTGGGTGTATCAAAAGGATCTAATATTTGGTGTACTAGTTTTTACCTTGGGTATTTGAGTTACATTACTCTCTTTCAATCTATATGATTTCAACTTTACCAAAGGTTGAGTAAACTCATGAACCAAATATTATAAATTGTGTGTGGTTTCAAAACCAAACTCCCTTATAGTCTCATTAGTACCTTGGTTATTTATTTAAAAGAGACCCAAAGCATATTTTGATTGGTTACCGAACATTGGTCCAAAGTTAGTAAAACACACATAGCAACTCTTTTTGGACATGACTCAAAGGTTCACTCGTAGTGGGGCCTCTTATGGCCTTAGTTATGAGGATGATTAATTTTATGATGGTCAAGATAACCCCATTTTTTTTATGATATCCCATAATAGTAAGATTTGAAGATGATTACAATGATTATCAACCCCAAGAAGATCAAGATTAAGTCATTCTTAGATTGATAGAATCAGGTGCTAGACTACCTTCTAACTTTCCTACATAGCAATTGCATACCTTAGTTATAGAAGGAGAACAATGATGGCAAGAGCAAGCTTTTGCACAAATAGAAATACCTTATTCCTCTAACAAAGGAAAGGAAACATGAATAGATTCAAAACCCATAAGACTCAAAATCATATTATCATCTTGGTGGACTCAAGTCATCTTGCATATCACTCACGGTTTGGGTCCTATAACATATTTTATCCTACTATAATCATGTGGTGATGTTGTGTTGCCTATTTGGTAATATCTTTATACTTAGTGATTCACGTATGTTTTTACATCTTGAGTTTCTTAGTACATTTTGTCTTCTTTGTAATCTGGAGATATTTCCTATAAAATTCTAGGGTCAACTTGTCAAAGTTGAATCTAGATTTTATAGTGTGGGTGTATCATAAGGATCTAAGATTTGGTGTACTAGTTTTTACCTTGGATATTTGAGTTACATTACTCTCTTTCGATCTATATGATTTAAACTTTACCAAAGGTTGAGAAAACTTGTGAACCAAATATTATAAATTATGTGTGTTTTCAAAACCAAACTCCCTTATAGTCTTATTGGTACCTTGGTTATTTATTTAAAATAGAGCCAAATCATATTTTGATTGGTTGCCGAACATTGGTCCAAAGCTAGTCAAACACACAAACAACTCTTTTTGGACATGACTCAAACTTTCACTCGTAGTGTAGCCTCTTATGGCCTTAGTTATGAGGATGATCAATTTTATGATGGTCAAGATAAATCCATTTATTTTATGACATCCCTATAATAGTAGGATTTAAAGATGATTACAATGAATATCAACCCCAAGAAGATCAAGATGAAGTAATTCTTAGATTGATAGAATCAGGTGCTAGACTACCTTCTAACTTTCCTACATAACAATTGCATACCTTAGTTAGAGAAGGAGAACAATGATGGCAAGATCAAGCTTTTGCACAAATAGAAATACCTTCTTCCTCTAACAAAGGAAAGGAAACACAAATAGAGTCAAAACCCATAAGACTCAAAATAGGTCATTTATTAAGACTCAAAATCATATTATCATCTTGGTGGACTCAACTCATATTGCATATCACTCATGATTTGGGCCCTATAACATATTTTATTGTAATATAATCATGTGGTGACGTTGTGCTACCTATTTGGTCCTCGCTTTATACTTAGTGATTCACGTATGTTTTTACATCTTGAGTTTCTTAGTACATTTTGTCTTCTTTGTCATCTGGAGAGCTTTCCTCTAAACTTCTAGGGTCACCTTGTCAAAGTTGAATCTAGATTTTATAGTGTGGGTGTATCACAAGGATATAAGATTTAGTGTACTAGTTTTTACCTTGGGCATTTGAGTTACATTACTCTCTTTCGATCTATATGATTTCAACTTTACCAAAGGTTGAGTAAACTCATGAACTAAATATTATAAATTGTGTGTGGTTTCAAAACCAAACTCCCTTATAGTCTCATTGGTACCTTGGTTATTTATTTAAAATAGAACCAAATAATATTTTGATTGGTTGCCGAACATTGGTTCAAAGTTAGTCAAACACACATAACAACTCTTTTTGGACATGACTCAAAGGTTCACTCATAGTGGGGCCTCTTATGGCCTTAGATATGAGGATGATCAATTTTATGATGGTCAAGATAACCCCATTTTTTTATGATATCCCCATAATATTAGGATTTGAAGATGATTACAATGAATATCAACCCCAAGAAGATCAAGATGAAGTCATTCTTAGATATATAGAATCAGGTGCTAGACTACCTTCTAACTTTCCTACTTAACAATTGCATAACTTAGTTAGAGAAGGAGAAAAATGATGGCAAGATCAAGAGTTTACACAAATATACATACCTTCTTCCTCTAACAAAGGAAAAGAAACACAAACAAAGTCAAAACCCACAAATCTAGATCTTTTAGCTAAGATCAAGATAATAAGTCAATGATATGCAAATCAACTTGTTATAGACATAACTGACTCCCTAGTTTCCACTTCAATTCACAATAATGCTTCAAAATAACATGGAGATATGATGGAAAGTTTGCAATAAGTATTGGATGAGAACATTACCATAGTGGATCAAGGTAATCTAAATGAATAGTTAAAGTCATAAGAGACATTATAAGATGTTCCACTTGACATAGAACATACATTATTCAATCATCAAGAACCTATTGTTACTTTACAAACTTAGAAACCCAAACGTTTAGTTAAAATTGAGGAAATCCCTCAAGACAATTTGGCTAGTTTTTTTCAACCAACCCAAAGATTGGCAAATAAACATAGAAATTTTCAAAATCAACAAAGTGTGAACCAAACAAATTTAGGGAATGTTTTACAATCCAAGAATCAACAACCTATGTTCTTAACTCTATCATTAAATCAAAACCAAATCATAGATCTAAAGGTATATGCTCCCTATAGATCCATATAAAATTAGGGGTACATTCCACCCCAATAGCAACAAAACCAGAGGCACATTCCACCCCAACAACAACAAAACTAGGGACACATTCCACCCCAATAGTAACAAATTCAAGGGCACATTCCACCCTAATAGCCACAAAACTAGGGGCACATTCCATGCCAACAACATCTTATCCAATCCATAAATGCACCAAACATGTAAGAATGGAATTCTATGAAGGAATTGTCCAAAGATTGGAAATGAATAATAGATTCAAAAATTACAAATTTGATGAGATATGCCCATATCCATTTGACCTATCTATTCTCCAAAACCCCTTTCTACCTCATTTTGAGGCACCCAAATTTGATAAATATAAAGGGAAAGGAGATCCACATGAACACATACAAGCATTCTTTGTCTTGTGTCAAGAGGTTGCTTATAGGAGGAAGTACTTACTATGACTATTTTTGTGAAGTTTAATGGGATAAGATGTTGATTAACTACTTAAAATACCCAAGGGATTAGTTACAGATTAGACCAACTTATCAAAAAAGTTTGTTAACCATTTCTCATACAACATAGAACATGAATTGACTATTGTTGACCTATGTAAAGCCAAGCAACATGATGGTGAAAGTTTTACTACATATCTACAAAGGTGGAGAGTATTGGTAGGCTACTTTCAACATAATTTACTAGACATATAGTTGGTTGACATCTTTGCATAGAATTTACAACCTAAAGTTGTGCATAATCTATGGTTATCTTGTGTTAACTCATTTGAAGAAATTATTGATAAATGAGTATAGATTGAAAAAGCTCTTATTATTATGGACCTTGTAAATATCTTTACATAAGGTCAAGCATATGATTAGATTAAATCACTGCTCCTCAAATAGTTATGCAAGATAAGCCTAAGGACTTTAGCAAAAATAAGAACATGGTTAGAAATGGGGTGATAGAAATAAGACATGTATAAATAGTACATGTTATGCCTCCTCCAAATGTATAATTAACTCCCTCAAATCCACTACCTACTTTGTAAAGACAACCTCCATGAAGAACGTTTCATAACAATTTTAGAGTCTTTAACAAGTTAGGAGAATTGGTTGAAATAGTGTTACAAAAGCTCATTACAGCTAATTTAATTATATGGCTAGTATCGAGGCCATTTCCTCAAGATCAGCCAAAACCATACTGGTACAAACAAAATGAATGGTATAACTTTCATCATATTGCTGGTCACAGTGCATATCATTGTGTTCAATTATGACATATTATTGAGGAATTTATTGAAAATGGTGGGCTGGAAATTAAGTTGGCCCCTAATCAAGACACAAATTAGGATATGGAAATCTACAAAGACCCCTTTCCTCAACATGATCCACCACCACCAAGAAATAAACAAAATGGTCACAATTAAGGACAGAGGCATAATCAAAACCAACGACAAGGTCAGAATCATAATGAACATAATCAAGATCATGATCCCCACACTAATAATGTGGCTTATAATAATATAACTTATGACTATAATAACATTGGCGGACATATTTTTGTAACCCACAATATCACTGTTACTATAACACTGCATGGCCAATCTTGTGCTCCTCACAACATGGACCCATCATTATAGGGTCAACACCCTCTCCCCATAGTAATACCATGTCGAGTTCACATCATCAAGTTGTTAATCCATTTGTATGGGTTACTAATCTTAAACAATAGTACCACTCTTCTAAAGGCTCCTCACTTACCCAAAATTATTGTAATACCGTTAATCACCCATAAATCACCATCCAAGGCACTTTGCCTCACTCTTTTAATTATAATGACTCCTTGCTACCTCTAGGTTATGTAGTCACAACTAGACGCCCGTGAGTTACCATTCAGCTCCCTTCACCCACTTCTTTTCATAAACCCAATGATAACATTGTACCAATGGTTCCAAAGTTGAATACTATCCCAAAAAATACCAAACTAGTTCAATCCACAATTCAAAGGCCTTATAGTATAATAGATCAATTAGATAAAACCCCTACATAAATTTCCAAAACTCTTGTAGACATATGATGTCCAGTGAACCATCTTCAACAAAATTTTACAAGAGTATATTATGCCTAATGATATAAACCTTGATCAATTGTAGAACCTAGTTGGACATTTGTCTTCATTTTAGAAAATCATATTTGATCAAAAGGACATGTCCATCCTTGGCCCAAACCACAATAACCCACTATATATTGAGATAATCATTATGGATCATAAGATCAAGTAGGTTATTATAGATAATGGTTCAAGGTTGAACATCATATCTCTGAAATTGGTGTGATGATTAGGTTACATGGATAAATACATTCAACCAAAAACTATTACAATCAAGGCTTATGACAACACCAAAAAGGAGTCATCTAGTACAATTTGGTTTCCAGTCGTGATTAAGTCTATTTTTCATCACACATTATTCCATATTGTGGATATTGAGCTTACTTATAACATACTTCTTGGTCATCCTTGGATCCATGAAGTACAGGAAATTCCATCTACTCTTTACCAATGCCTTAAGTTTCCCCATGATGGGATCAAGGTTATTATTCCTGATGATTAGTAGCCATACCAATACTGTAAACATATTGAAATAGAGTATCATAATTATAACTAATTTCTAGGTTCTAAACTTGTTACAAAGAATAACAAAGCCATCATTTCTCATCCATCTCCATCTAATTATATAGACCCTGATGATCTAGCTTCCACTTCAACTAATCTATTTCCTACAACTCTGGCCAAGCATGTTATTATTAAAGATGCATGTATTTCCATATACCATCTAAATGACATCATCCATATTTCAAAATTACTACAATCCCCTAAAACATTTGGTAAGCGTAAAATTTCCTAGACTCCTAATAGACCTGATTAGATTTGGCAACCAAAGAAGAAGCAACCAAAACTTCATGTGGTTTTTGTACCTATAATTACACCAAAGAAAGATCGAGAGGCTTTTACTAAGGGAGATTGGTTATATTCTAAGGGCCTTCCATATTATTTTTATAATCTAAAGTATCTTATCCCTAATACGATAATGGATCATCTTGACTATATAGGGAAAGGCCTTGGTCCCTAAGCGTAAGGAATTTTACAACCCTTATCAGCTAGAGTTGTTAATAGGAATCATGTTCTCATATTAAAACCACCAGAGGATGACCTCATAACATTTGGTAGTGATTCTTCTAAAGTGACTGGTAATGAGACTCCTAGTATAAATGCAACATCCCATTATAGCCTTTTCGATGAGCTTATTGATTTAAATTTATTTGATTCAAATGCCATATTGACCATAACACCTATTATAACTTCCCATCCTAAATCAAAAACCCCTCTTAGTGGTGCTTCCCTTCCTAAAGTAAGACATTATATCTTTACCATTGGAGCTTCCTGTCCTCAATCAAAAACCCATCCTAGTGGTGCTTCCCTTCCTGAAGTAGGACATTATATATTTACCATTGGTGCTTCCCATCCTGAAGCAAACCCTCATTGCAACCTATGCCTTTGCCATCTTGAACTCATAAATTATGATCAAAAAGTTTTGGTCATATGCCTCAATGAGTTTCAAAATGAAGAATCAATTATAGAATACATGGGCCTATGAGAGGCATTCCTCATTGGTGATCATAAATAGGTTTTTGATTTTTCATTGAATTCTTCAACCTACTTTTGAGAGTAGGAAAACTTTCTTGTCATAATATATAATAAACATCTATATCTTCAAGTGAAAACCTCTTTGAGGCACTTGTTGATCAAGGAAAAAGTAAAGAAAAAGAAAATCCTTTGAGTGAAAACCTATTTCAGGTGCTCTTAGGTGTGGAAGTTTGCTCATTCCCTCAAGACTTAGAAATTCTATCTAGCCTAAGTTCTATATCTAGTACAAGCATCCCTTCAGAACAACATTAAATATTTGAGCATCTTGCTCTTAAGTTTCCAAATGTCTTTGCCAATTTTCCTTTACTTGAGAAGGTAGATTATGATTCTTCATTTTATCCAAATCTTTGGGAGGAATAATGACAAGATATAGCAGAAGAAGATGATCACGACCATACTTTGCCTACAATTATAGAAGATGGATCCACACCCCATATGGAAAGCGTAATAGAAGTAAATTTGGTAACCCATGAGGATCCTAAAAATGTTTATCTTGGAGATTCCCTTACTGAAGCAAAATGTTAACATATTATATCCATTCTTAGGGATTATATAGACATCTTTGTATGGGCATATTCTAACATGCCAGGCCTAGATCTAGATTTAGTTGTGCATCATCTAGTTGGTCACCTTGATGCTAAACCAGTCAAGTAAAAGTTGAGAAAGATGAATCCATGCATCACCCTTTTGGTTAAATCCAAGTTGGAAAATTTTTTAGGGGTCAATTTTATCAGACCACTAGACTACTCTGAATGGATTTCTGACATAGTGCTAGTAAGTAAAAACACCCCAGACATACGTGTTTGTACTGATTTTTATAATATCAACAAGGCATGTCTTAAAGATGATTTTCCTCTACCCAACATCGACATGATTGTTGAATCAACTAATGGGTATGAGATTTTATCCTTAATTGATGGATTTTTCGATTATAATCAGATCAAGATAGCCACTGAAGATCAGCATAAGACCATGTTCACCACATTATGGGGGACATTCTGTTACCAAGTCATTTTAGTCAATTTAAAGAATTTTGGAGCTATATATCAACATGTAATGACTGTCATCTTCCATGACATGATGCATGACATTGTCAAGGACTATGTTGATGATATATTAACAAAATCAAGAATAAAAAATGGACACCTTGACATTCTATAAAGAATATTTGAGAGACTTCATACATATAAAGTTTGCTTGAATCCTAAGAAATGTGTCTTTGGGGTCACATTAGGAAAATTGATAGGGTTCATTGTATCACAACTATGGATTGAGGTCAACCCTACAAAGGTCATTTCTATTATGAAAATGCCTCCACCAAACAATCTTAAATAGTTGTGAGGCCTACAAGGCAAGATCTAGTCTATACACAGGTTCATTTCTCAACTAGTAGATAAGTGCCACCCATTTACCCATCTCTTAAAAAAGGAGGTAAAATTTTAGTGGGATGAAGATTATCATATGGTATTTTCAAAGCTTAAAGCATACTTTGCCAATTCACTAGTTTTATGACCTCTGCCAAAAAGAATGTCATTGTTTCTTTATATTTCAACCTTAGAATGTGCACTAGGGGCACTTTTGGCTCATCATGATGATCATGGTAAGGAAAACATGGTTTATTATTTAAGCTACACATTGGTAGCCTATGAACATAATTATATGCATATTGAGAAGGCATATTTAGCTATGGTGTTCGCCACTAAAAAATTGTGACATTATATGCTAAATCAAAAAACTATCATTATCACCAAGGTAGATCCTCTCAATTTCCTCTTATCTAATAAAGCTCCCCAAGAATGCATGGCTAAATGGATTGTGCTCCTTAGTGAGTTTGATATCGATTACCAAAATCAAAAGGCAATCAAAGGGTAGATTCTTGTGGACCAACTTGCAGAAGATCCTATTACGGCCACTCAACCTCTCAACTTTGACCTTCTAGATGATTCTATTGTGACAATAGAATAATCATGACAAGAACTTGAATAATGGACACTCTATTTTTATGGCTCCTTCACATCTCAAGGATATGGAACTAGCATATTGTTGATTATGCCATAGGGGGATTTGGTCCCCAAACCTTTTCATATACAATTTTAGTGTACAAACAATATCGCTGAATATGAAGCATTAGTTGGAGGGCTTCATCTTGCCATAAAATGGGATATTCAAAGCTTAAAAGTCTATGGAGATTCATAGCTAATCATAAATTAGAAAATTGATCAGTATCAGACAAGAGATGATAAGCTTGTTCCTTACAACCAAATTGTTGATAACCTTAAAACACATTTTAAATCTTTGAAGTTTGAGCAAGTTCCATGAGTCAACAACATATCTATCGATGCCATGGAAATAATTGGTTCCATGATTCAAATGCATGATAGTGCTAAAGTGTATCAATTCCTGATTGAAAATCTTCTTCAACCAACACATATTTTATTAGATTTAGAGAGGATATGCACCATTGTTGATCCTAATCTCTCACCTAAGCTACCATGGCACCAAGATTTTTATAACTATTTCCATAGCCATGTCTTTCCTACCAATCTTTCCAATAACCAAAAAAAACTTTTCCTTCATCAATTAATATTCTATATCCTTCTTGGAAATACACATTATCAAAAAGGCTACGATGGAATTCTTCTTCATTATTTATCTTTGGGAGAATCTAAGATGGTACTAAAGAAGGTTCATGAAGGAATGTGTGGGGCCCATACCAATGGTGTAGTCCTAACAAAGAAACTTCTCAGAATAGGTTATTATTGGCAAAAAATAGAGTCAGATGCTTGTAATTATGTAAAGAAGTGTGTTTCTTGTCAGCATCATAACAACTTGATACATGCACCTTCCTTACCATTATAACCAATTACAACACCATGGCCATTCTCAACATGGGGTCTTGATCTCATTGAGAAAATTGACCCAACATCTTCAGATGGCCATAAGCACATTGTGAATGTAACCGAGTACTTTACCAAGTGGATTGAGGCCATTCCTCTCACTTATGTTATTGGGAAACAAATAGCCACATTCATTCATTACCATATCATCTATTGATATGGCATCCAAACATGTATTATATTCAATAATGTCAAATCCTTTGTAAACCAAGATGTGAAACCTCTTTGTGTAAAATTCAAAATCAAGAACAAAAAATCTACTCCATATAACCCACAAGGAAACAAACAAGCTGAGGCATCAAATAAAACCATTCTAGCTATTTTTAAAAAGATTGTCAATGATGCTGGCCATAATTGGCACTTGCAACTCTTTTCTACCCTATGGGCTTATAGAACCAATCATTGCACCCTGACTGGAGCTACTCCATACTCCCTTATTTTTAGAATTGAATCTATCAGCCCAATTGAGATTGAGATCCCATCATTAAGAATACACTAGAGCACATTGAAGATGATGAAGACTGTAGATCCTCATAGCTAAAAAAATTAAAACTTTTTGATGGTAAGCATTTGGCTACCCTAGAAAACTTGTAGGCCTATCCAAATAGATTACGAAGAAGCTACAACAAGTGCATTCTCCCTTGAGAATTTGAGATTGGTGACTTAGTTTTGAAAGAGAACTAGAAGAACACAAATACTAAACCCAAAAAGAAAGGCAAATTTTAACCTAATTTGTTGGGGCCATATATTGTCACAACAAACTATGGATCATGAGCATATCGATTGGCTAAACCTAATGGTGAATAACTTTTAGAGCCCATGAACATCATACACCTTAAGAGGTTCTACACATGAACAACTTTGAACCATTATCTAGAAGACCCTTGACTTGGGGGCAACTTATGCTATCAAAATTTTATCTCACACTTTTATTTTTCCTTGAACACATTTTATACTAGCCTAGTTCACTTTTCATGAATCTTGACAGTAAAGGCTTTGAACTCTTGGCACTCTGAACATAGTCTTTATCCCATTCTAGATTGCTCTCTTTGAGATGCATATTCTTTGTTTTGTCTAGGACATGTTATAAGCTTGAACACTTTCTATTTCTTAACCAATTATGATCTCGATTATGTCTCATGAGCATTCTAAACATCTTTAGTATTAGTTCTACAAAATAGTTCAGCCAAGACAATCTTGTCTAGCTTCTGACAGGTGAACAACTGCATCTTCTTAGTACAAGTATTTGTTACTTTCTTGTTAAATCAAGAAATTTTCTCTCACTAATTTATGAGCATGGGTCATTGTAGCCAACTTAGCTATATTATTAGAAAAGATACTCTCGAGACATGCATCTCCTCAACTAGATGGTCTCACTTTGTGCATATTTTATCCCAAAAACATTAGAAATACTTTGAAAATACCAAAAACATCAGAACATTATCCACAAAAGAACAAAAACATTGTCTCATGCTTTTGTACATTTATACATTCCAATTTTATCATCCCATGCTCTAGTCATTTTATGAGTAACTATTAATTTTAAATGCTCTTACCATTTTACAAGCACAAAAACACTAGTTCATTTCATCTTATCCCATACTCTCACCATTTTGTGAGTAACTATTAAGTTTAAATGCTCTTACCATTTTGTAAGAATAAAAGCACTAGTTCATTTCATATTATCACATGCTCTCATCATTTTGTGAGCAACTATTAAGTTTTAACACTCTTACCCTTTTACAAGCACAAACACCTTAGTTTGTTTCATCTTGTCTCATGCACTTGCCATTTTGCATGGTTATTCTTTCTCATCTCATCAGCTTCTTATTTGCCAGACCATTCTCCTTTATTTGTCATATCTTCCATTTCTTCTATAATATTAATCATTATATTCTGATCATCATTTTTCTTCTATCCCATTTTTTGGGAGAACTACATTTGATTTGAAGTTCATGTTGCCATTCGTCTATAGAACTATGTAGCCAGTGTCCACTTGTTTTTTAAATCTAGAGTCATCTCAGCTAACCCCTTCATTTTATTTTCTTCCCTCATTCCTGTTGTCATTATTCCTCTTTAATTAGGGAACAATTGTCATGTCATTATTTTTTGTTATTATGTGGTGGAAAGTAATGCCAATACCACACATGCATAAACATTTGTCTTTAAACTGCACTAACTTAGTTTTTATTTATGTGTGTTTCTTTGTGTGTGTTTATTTTTGTTTTTTTAGAGTTTTTTTGTGATTTTGTACCTCACCTTTTATTTCTTCTAATTTTCTCTTTTTATTTCTTGGTCTTGTGTTTTATTTGTTTTTACTTATCTCTTTTGTGTTTCAAAACATCTTGATGATTCACATGGATCTCGATTGTTTATATCTTTATCCTATGTTATTACCTTATTCTTGGACCATTTTGTTTATTGTATTATTTTTGGTGTTTTGTTTTTCTATTTGATTTTGCTTTTCTCTTTTATGTTTAAGAATGCCTTGATGGTCCACATAGATCTTGATGATTCATATCTTGGTCTCATGTCATTAAGACGTTATTGAATTTTGTTTTTAAGCATTTTGTTCTTACTTAGGATCATATCTTGAGTTCAATTTAGGTTCATTTATGTTCATATTTTTCTTTATTTTTGCTTTTTTGTTTAAATGTAAATCATTGTAACTCTGGTTTTAGACATTGTTTCATCATTATCCTTAGTTATAGATATTCACATTTGAACTGGCTCAGTGCAATTAGAATCTTATGTCATTCTAAGTTGTTCATACTTATGATGCCTAATTTATTTTGATATAACAAGCACTTTGTACTCAGGTCTCAACGTCTTAACGTTAACATCAGCTTTGATGAATGATTCTCAATAACACTTTGCAAAACCTAGGCTCATGATATGGAATTAGGCCTCTAGGTAACGTCAATTTTAGGCTATATTTCCATGATTAGACGTGCATATTTTCACATAAATTGTTAGTTTAGTCAATTCTTGGTCATTTTTCATCATTCTTCATTCCATTCTCTCCCAAACTTGGGTGAACTACATTGCCCTAAAGTTCATGTTGGAACATGAGTCCATGGAAATATGTAGGTAGTGCTCAATTTCTATTGAGGTCAGCTCGGCTATCTTCATTTTTATTTTCATCTCTCTCATCACTTTGTGCATTCTCATATTCTTGGTTTTATATGGCTTTTTAATCCATTACACCATTGCATGTACATTTACACCCGCTCACTTTAACCTATCTTTTGGGTTATATTCTTGAGATATTTGTGCTTTCCAATTGCCCACGATGGGGCACAATATTTGAACCACATCTGAATCAAACCATCTTTATAGGGACAAATAATTATTTATTCTTTAGCAATGATCAAAATTTTCCCTACTAGGGCACAACTATTTTATCATGATCAAATCTACTCTACTAGAGTACTTCCTATATTCTCTTTAGAGATCGCATTCTAGTGGTGCTTTCTTTCCTGAAGCAGAACATTCTCCCTTTTCCTCTAATTCTAAGCTCTCCACATTAAAGCCCATGATGGAAATATTTTAGTGTTCAACTTGTCTCAGGATTAATCAATGTCATAAGCACATAGCTTGTACTCTCAAATTGGGTATATTTTTAGTGTGTACCTTATATATATGGATTATATCTTTCTCATTCCCCCCATCTTTGGGCCTATTATAATTATAATTATATTTTGATCATTGATGGTAATAACGTGTGCAAGCATTAACTCATCTGGATGTGATCTATTCCATGGGTTAATCTCTCACTTTATCTCTCTTTTCAAAAGTCCATCATTTTCTTCCATCCTAATATGTCCTCTCGACGGTGCATCATGGGTCTATTCCAATTTCTTCTTGACAACTCTTTTCTTTGAAAAGACGTTACTTCACCTAAATGTCTCGCTACGTCTTTTCAAATAGGGGCAAAATGTAGACATCTAATTCCTAACATCATTTATGTCAAAATTGTCAATCTTACTCGAATTTCACTCAAATGCACATTTTAGGTCAAAATCCATAAAATGCCTTAAATGGTTCAAACTTGTCACTTACAAGTGCTAGTTTAGGTCAAAGTATCCCTAAATAGGGCAATGCATTTTATGGGCCAACTAACTTTTGTCAGATCATTTTGAGTCAAAATTTCCATTTCACTATTTAGTGCTCTAGATCACTCTTTTCTTATAATTCATTGGTACACATCATGTAGCTTTGTTATTTGGTGTTGACAACATCCTAAATGGGAATACAACTTCAACGCATCTAACATCACCTTTCAGTTCCTCTTCAGTCAGATTATGACCCAATAATATAATTTTTTGATCATTTTGATTAATTCTTGACCAATTTTTAAATAATTGTACAAATGCTGATTAACCTTGTTTAAGACTAATTAATCCAAATGAAAAGATTAAGTGGATTTTCTATGAGAGTTGTTGAATATTTATTTTTAAAAATTGATTCCTATTATCTATATCACCTAGTGACATCATCTATGGGGTGGCATCCATCAAGCCATAAATGCCACAAATATCAGGATTATGGGTCACCCATGCCTAGTTAATGCCTCCCATGCCTCTTCAATGTCCCTTCTTCCAAGGTCATGATGAAGATAATTATGGATTTAATTCCAAATATTGGGATTATCCTCAACCACACATCCTCAGCTCAAGATGGACGGTTCATGTTGATCTTGACCAATCTTAAAAATCTATAAATAGAGAGGCCATGGACATCATTTGTAAGCTATTTTGGTGCAAGGTTATTAAGCTCAAATATCTTCAAAGATTGAATATTGCAAAGTTATAATGCTAAATTGTTTCCACAAAGCTTCATTGATAGGCTAGTTTAGTGATTTACAATCAAGAGCCTAGGTTTGATGGAGTGTTCTTGAGGCATTGGAGGAGCTTACCACCATTGTTGACAAAGACGAGGATGTTTGATCAAGGGAGAACATGTTGTTTAGCCACATGGATATGGTGAATCCATTTGGGAAGGTAATATGGTGTTGTTTTCTTTCATTTGTTTCTTTCTATCCTTTGTAATTCTCATAGGAATAGATAGGTTTAGTTAGTTTTTTATGCATATTTCATTATTTATGGGATAATGCATGACTAACTTGCTTTGTAATCCTCTCTATAAGAAGGAGTGTTGAAATAATATTTATTTAATTCCAACTTTAGCCTTTTCAATTACCTAATGGTCAATAAAACTAGCTATTTCTAGACTCTTTCAGCTAGGATGGTTCTATTCTAGAACAATCGTCTCTAGAATCTTCTCCATCTTCTCTAGACTTCTTCAAATCTTCCGTAAATAGAACATCGATCCCTCTTAAAGATATTCAAAGCTTTCCAGATTGGATCCCCCCTTCACCTTTTAACATTTTGTTAATAAATTTGTTCATTTTCGTATATTTGCCCTTCTTTCTTCTGTTTTTTTTAATATATACCCCAACATACACCAATAAATGCATATATAAGGTCGAAACAATGAGCTCATGGTAAGGTCGTCAAATATACATTTGCGTTAGAAAACAATCAGTCAGAGTTTACGGCTGCTTAAAAAAATTGAAGCGTAAAGTACGGTCTTTAACCAAAAATTAAAAAAACACGAGGTAAAATTCAAGGTCGGACCTTTCAAAAATATATAGAGATAGACTAACGACCGGTTTTATATATAGACAAAGGAACCGCGGTTTATATCCACTGCATCCAGAAAGGGCAAAGAAAAACAATTATTAAAGCCATTAACATGTTATAGGATTCTTCTAACCAGCTGTACATAGCTAAGCCCACTGAGTCACACGAGGAAAACAATACCACCAATAATTCATGAGTCGGTCAACCAAATCATCCACTTTTAAAAAATGGCGACAATGAACGATACCACCAATAATTCATCTTCACTGTAGAATGGATAAGATGACTATGATACAAAAATGGCGAAACCATCCCATGAAAGCAATGGGAAGAATAAAGAATACTGAATAATAAGTTATAATCAATTCATTCATGCCTGAGATAAGCTCAAACGCACAAAACCCCAGGCATCCATATTATATTACGTTCATATAAGGTTCCAGTTATCCACTTTGCCCACGTCGTTAGTGCCTTTCTATAAGCCACCAGTGGATCCACGTCGGTATATTTCTGGTTGCCTTCGATTATTATGTTCCATCTGTTCACCACTATATTAACATTCGTATATGGAATATAAATGATATTGAATGGTTATTCTCCATAGAATATTATCAATGCATTTACACAGACATTTTTAGAACCAATTAAGATTACTTTTCGTACCTTTGGGAGCGCACAGTTAACCAGTGTTTAAAAAAAATTGCTTACTTAGATTGCTTTGTGCTAAGGGTTCCTAGGACCTCACTGATCGATAAATAACTGAGCGGTGAGAAATGTTTCCAACACACCACAAAAAAATGCATAAACAAAAATGATTTTCGGATGGATGAACTATGGTACTATGTGCAAGGAAAATTGTGTCTCTTATCTTACATTATTGACTTCCCAATTTCAGAATGAAACAAACCAAATTAACAAAAGGATGAGTTTCAAGAATTTTTTATGAGTTTTAAATCCTGAGATAGTTGTTATAATCATTGTCTTTTCTTATGAGATATTTATTCCCATAAATCATCAACGAACTCATTATGAATACTTAAAGCTTGAAAATAGACGCTGAGAAGTGCAAGTATGGTGTGGAATGCAAGACAAATTGATGGAACTATTTGTCAACATTATAATGGTTTTAGGATGTCATATCAAATTGCATAACAAAAATGATGCTTCTATATATGAGGGTTTTATCCTTCTTAGGAATAATCATCTCATAATGAAAAGGGAAGAAGATACACTATTTAAATCTATCATACTAAAGAACTGGAAATAAGAACTAGAGGTGTATTTGAATGGTTGATATAAATTGATATTTATAAGCTTATTGGCCTAGACTTACACATTCATTTATTTTGAGAAATTTAGTACATGTCCAAACTAATAGGCTTATAAATCCATGTGTCTATCGGCCACTTACATGCACTTATAGGTGATGTTTCTAGTAGCAAGCAAACCGAAGAAATAAATAAATAAATAATAGATTGGCTAATATTTTTAGCTTGCTTGTTTGCATCAATCTTTAATACTTAGTTCATTTAATTTGTGTATATATTGAATTTTAGTGATATATTATTAATAAGAGTTGTTTGATTTATCATGCCATTTCACGATTTAGTGTTGATGGGTTTCATTAATTATCAAGGTTTTTTATAGTTCTCATGCTATGTAGAGTAAAGAGCATGTTAATCATCAATGGAAAATTATACTAATATACATTTTAATATTAGATATAAATTAGTATGTATTTATTTATTGGTTTCATTTTTTAATAAGTTAGTTAGGGAACTACTCTAAGTAAAACTTCAGTTATGATCAAGGAGACCTTTCACTAAGAATTTTTTCCTTGCATCCATGATTTTCTTTTATAGGTTGAAAAATATGCTAACAGTTAGCCCAATGGTGTAAATAATGTTAGAAGTGATATAAATTTTTTTTTTCAGGTGTCAATATATTGGTAACAGGGACGAATGAAAGAAAAAAGATAGAATGTCAAATCTTAATGTTTTGTTCCCAAATCACCAACATTACATCATTTATTTGAGATGCACGTTCAACATGGAGTCTTATTCTAATCAACTCAAAGATGTTACTACCCTATAAGATATGGACCCCTTTGCAATGGGAGATGGTATTCATGTTCATCCAACCACAACCATGAAACCAAGTTTGATGGTGTATGGTATCACCTGAAATATCTTGTTATCGTCATTGACCATCATTGCCTAATACACGTTGAAATATTTCACTAGTTACATGTTCTTTATTGCCTTTGCCTTTCTTTCAAGGGTTTAAATTTTGTGTTTTCATATGTTGTTAAGCATGCTTTAATTGATCTAGATGTTAATATATTTGTAGCATGAACAAACATTATCTACAAGATGGAATTTGGTACCTAGATGTAAATAAGTAACATAAGCTACAAGATAAACTATGGTGATCATTTTTCAAATAATTTTCTTTGCCAATATCTTTATATTTTGGGGATTTTTTTGGGTAAGTGATTATGAGTATAAAGTGGTGGTTAAGTAGTAATGAATGAAATGAAGTTTCAGATGTGTGTGTGTGTGTGTGTGTGTGTGTGTGTGTGTGTGTGTGTGTGTGTGTGTGTGTGTGTGTGTGTGTGTGTGTGTGTGTGTGTGTGTGCGTGCGTGCGTGCGTGCGTGCGTGCGTGCGTGTGTGCGTGCGTGCGTGCGTGCGTGTGTGTGTGTGTGTGTGTGTGTGTGTGTGTGTGTGTGTGTGTGTGTGTGTGTGTTTGTGTAAACAAAGGATTTCAGTGTTGTGGGAGAGGTATTATTTTGAGTCTTCTTTCCTATAATTTTCTTAGGTTTACATATTTACCATCCTTCATTCTTTTATAGTGGTCAAATGTAAATGCAAGAGATACATGCATTTCATACATTGAATGCACTCTTGATACATATTGGAGGTCTATCATGTAGTACTTTTTGAATGCAACAATGACATACATGGGTAAGGAAGGTGGTTTTTAATATAGAATATAAACAAAGGGAACAATTTCTCAAATGGATTCATTAACTAACCCTTCTTTCACCCATAGATTAAATGTGAGCATAATCTTATGTTCTTTATATAGAACCAAGGTTGGCTCGATTTGAGTTTCATTGTGGTTAGGTGTGTCATATTGTCTAATTTGTTCTAATTTACATATTGCAATTGGATTTTTTTTTAAATTTTTAATGATTTATTCAAAAGAATTGTTATTAGTTTTCTAGTTGCATATTCCATTTTTCTCTTGTTGTGTCTACATTTTGGGGTGCAAGTTTATATTTTGGTAATAATTTTTTAAATGAATCACTAAGAAATAATAATATGATATTCATTTTAATAATATTTTTAAAACATATTTTTCCTAACAAATAATCTGTTAGTTTTTTTAATTTTTTGTGTAGGTATATATAAGATGTTTATGAAGACAAGACCCAGTTGTACCAAATTTTTCTTATTGGGTTTGAATATGTAATTTTAATATTTTTTAATTCCTATTGTAATTACTCCATGTATAAATATATTTCTAGGATGAATGAATGAAAGTTATACAATAGACTCCAGGACCTCAAAATCTTTTTGGGTTACACAATGAATGTGGATCTATGTCAAAACAAAATCAAATCTCATGACATTCTTATCCAACCTTAACAATAAAATAGGCATCAAGGATTTTTATTTATTGGATTCTAAAATACAAAATGTTGATATTTCAAATAATGAAAAGCTTAATCAATACATTCTTCAAGCTCTAAAAATTAATTTATTTAAAATCCTAGTCTCATCCATTCTTACATATTCTCAACCCATAATAAATAGTGTAACTATGAAAACCATCAATATTAAATTTAAACCATTGAATGATATTGTTAAGAATATTAGTATACATTCACAAGATATTTTACTCCCACTTTATGTCGTAGGTAATTTGCAATCAAAATTACACCATATTTATTTAGAGAGTAATGCATATAATATTTGTGTTGATTCTCATGTTATACATGGTAATACCATAGTGTGTGAAATTCATTGCCACTACCTCATGATTTCACAATGTCAAAATTTTCATTATTTCATGGGAGAGGTGATTGTTCTTTGTGAATTTTATTGAGAAATATATTACTAATGATAAAAAATGTCTGAAAACATTGTAAAAAATATTTCAAGAGTTGAATCATGTTTTATAGTAATCATATTTATATATCTCTAGTTTAAAACCATGTGTCTCAAAAGATTTCATCCTCATAATGGGTCAAGAAAAAAAAAACATATGTCTAGTCATACATCTTTCTTAGGTAACACATATTACATATGTTAGAAAGTGTGTTGAGAGTCATAGAAAGAGAAGTGGATATTCATCTTAAAATTCAAAATTTTGATAGTCTCTCTAAATTATATGAAATGAACCCAAATAACGCACCCAAAAAAAAATGCAAATAGGAATTCTTTCCCAAAAGAGTTGGCACTGAACATGTTTGAATAGAGTACTTCAATGCAATTCCCAAGTTAATGTAAATCAAGAGTATTCAATTACAGAAGTGTTTTCCTTTCAAGTGATCATTATAAAATAGAAAGGACATAGTTACAAAAATTAGTTTCTTAGAAGATGCAAATACCCACTACAAAGGTTTTCTTAGTAGAATTATAATATTTCTAATCTCTTATTTAACATATCAAGAACGTAAAATATCCCATAATTCATTTTGGCCTTATTCAATTTTATATAAAAGTCATTACTTTCCTTTAGTTACAAACTACTCGTGGGTGGAAGTTACTACTGAAAAATAATATTAACCAAGGCTAATAGGAAACTCCATTAACGTATGGAGGAGAAGAGCATTCCTTTACCTTAACTTTGAGTAGTGAAGCATCAATTATGATATATATGTTTATAATACATATTAATATTTATTGAGGCTTCAAAATATTTCTCAATAATGAGTTTAGTTATCCGTTAATTATTGGTTTACTTAGGATAGATGAGTAACCTTTTGTTACCAAGATAAGAGTTTTTATAAGGAGACTAAAAGCATCTATATCTTTTAAATATAATAAAATGAGGTAACTTGACAAATCTACCTATTAAATAATAGGAATCGAGTCCCTAAATCATCCTTACATAGTATGAGAACTAACACAAAAAGATATCATGGCCTTTACAATACTAAGATAACAAGAGTTGAACAATGGTCATAAATCAATCTGACATAGATTAAGTGTTTTATAAACTTCCTCTTTAATGTTTATTCTAATTACATAAAATCCTAGATGTTTTTATAAATTTCTTCTTTATAAAAAGGAACTATACTAATATAATACCTTTTCAATTTACATCAACCTCCTATATGTTTACACTCTACAAGAGTGGAAGTTCATTTATCAATAATGAAAGAATCACAACTTATAGCTCCTACTCCCACAGAGGGAAGGAAAAATTAGGATGATTTGATAGTTTAATACACCCAATGGATGTAACATTTATTTTAAAAGATGAAATAATGAATCTAGGAATAGTTGAAAACAAGGTTTTTAAACATCCAAGGAATCACATTCTTTAATCCATCAATAATTTATTTACCGCTAGTCCTACACTAACATGTCAATAACAAGTGTCAACACAATGTTGAGAAAGTCACCTTCCACCTATTAAATATTATGCCATACAATTTAAATAACACCATGATAACTTTCATATTTTTCTAGTATAGATCAACAAAAGCATATTTATTTTACAACATAAAGTAAATATATGATAACTGGAATAATAATTACATCACCCAGCTATATGATAAGATATAATCCACATAATTCATTTATTCACTTAATTAAAAATCATAAGTAACTAAACACATTTTTTGATATGTATTCACATAACAATAAATAATATAATTCAACTCATGTATATGAAATTATCATACTAATCGTTATAATGTCATAAAACACTTGGTTGTTCAAACCCAATTATCATGTTACAAGGATCCAAATAAATCAAATGTAATTTCAATATCTAATTCTTATAAACCGAAACATAAGAGTAATAAAATAGTAAAATCACTCTAACTTTGATTAGTTAGGTCAATGTAGTTATAAATGCTTTTACAATCGATAGGCTAAACAAAGAATAGTTTGTTGTAGAAGCATCTAAGAAATGGGATCTGAATATCAAGGCCAAAAGAAGGAAGGTTTATTTCATTGTTTAATTCAATACTTGCGAAGTTAAAATTGAATTAATAAGTATTATTAATAGAAATCCATGGATTTATGTATTTTTAAAGCATCAACATGTAGGTTGCTCTAAACTGATTTACAAAGAAAAATAGTGTAATTGGCTAAGAAAAATGACTTACCAAAAATAGTGAATGACCCAATAAGAACAATACAAGGATTTATACTACAAGATAAAGTTAGGGAGAGTCTCTTACCAAATTAAGTTTTGAAAAAAATATAAACATACTATAAAAATCAAGTCTCTTTCAGAGATAACTTGCAGCCAATTACAACCCAGAAAATGCAATTTTCTTCTACAACTACCTCCAATAAATGGTGTCACCAAAAGTCATTTGGGATAGGGAGGATTAATATAATTATTTTTTCTATTTCACATATGGTTAAAAGAAGTTCCAACTCTTATTTATATTCTATTAAAGGTTTAGGTATTTATTTAATGTTGTTATTCATGATGATATGGGATGATTTAAAGCCATTCATAAGAGCTAAAATTGAATGTAATAGCATTATGGCGAATATCTAAAGGTCATTCATTAAAAATGACCTAAACACCTAAATCCAAATATTATTGGGATCATGCACATCCCATAAGGCAAGTATAAAAAATGTAATACTTATATATATAATGGAAACATTTTTAGCAATGTACAATAACTAAAAATAGCTCAAAATAGAGCACACACTCAATACATAGGTGTAGATTTAATAACTACAAAATCAAACATACACTTAGCCAGTATAGATATTAAAATAAAATTAAAATATCTATCCATAAATAACAAATCAACCTCATGAAATTGTATGAGATTGAAATAAATAATTCATCTAATATATGAACAAGTTAAGAAATTTAATCAAGATCTCACAGCTTAGATAGCCTCTTTAATTATAAGGAATTTATTATAGTCCATCTAATTAAAATGTAATAAAGAGCCTAGCTCGGGATTATAAATAAATAAAACACTACTTATTCAACCTAGACATTGATCATCTCAATAACATATTATGCTAAACCCAAAATGGAGCTATACATTATATAGCGTAATCAAACAACATCCCTAATAACATTTTGACCAATAACAACCAAACATTTCTTTGAATAAAACATATAATTTATAATAATGATTAAGAATCAATTCAATAAGGGATTCAAAATTCATTTAAATAAATAGAATACATAAGCCTGGCCATTATGCCAATAATTAGAAAGAGAATGATTTCAAGATCAACTAGGTATTTAATTCTGCCAAACCCAAGTTAATGAGTTAAAATATAACTATGCTTGGAAACCCAAAAAAATCCATATACCACTCAACTAATATAAATAAATCAATTAATCTCAAAATTCACAACACATTAAAGGAACTAATATAAAACTAGCTAAGAGTTATTCTCATAATTAAATCACATTAAAAGAGCTGATATAAAACCGGTTGAGTTGATTTAAACAATCCAAATTTAATTCAAGTAAAAGACTTATTTTTTCCCTAGTTCAAAATAGCAGAATTAATTTTAGGAGTGGAAGTTGAGTTACACAATTAATTTGTTACCCTTCAAAAGTTCCACAGGTTTCACAACACAAGATCATGCTTATTCCCAAACATATATACAAAATACTTATACAACAATGTTGAAAACATCAAAAAATTAGTAGGTTCACATGATTTTTTACTTTAACATGTTATGAATGGGTTTCTATAACATGTAACCATTTACATGCATGAAGGAACCACATATGATAGGGCACACATATGTTGATTCATATGTATTATTAACTTATGTGAATGGTATTCTCACAACACAACACATGAGTACATTTATTGGTCATACATAAGCATCCAAGGATCTCATTATTCTACGTAATGTTCATTTACCATTGATACCAAATAGTGCTTCACAATAACCATTTCTAATTCCACATTACATTGTGGATACAAATTAGTTAGTCAAACTTACACACATAATCAATAATCATAGATAACCATATCCACACAACAACCGGTTATTTTTCACACCAAAACTTAATTTCATGCCTCTACATGGCCAATCAGCCTTACAACAACCTTACCTAACCATGGGTAAATTGAACATGTTTATATGTTTTACTCAACTGAAGGACACTCACCATGAGAGTGTTATATCAGATCAATAATTCAAGTATTTGAGCTAACATCAGATCAGAGTATTTAATTCATTTTAATAAAATATCATTAGAATTTTATCCATACTAGTAAATATATTTTTGGGAGTACTAAGACCTGACATTTTTCATATTTATAAGATGGTTAATGGAACCCATCATTTTTCTCAGCATGCTTAGATCCATGGATTTCAATTTGATCATCACCTTCTTTTAAGGAAGGTTCTATTCCAACAACACCAATTCTTTTATATCCATGAGATTAAAAAAGATACCAATAACATTTTCACCTCATGGATTGGATGGATCATGATCCATGTGAATTAAAAGAGTTCCCACAAACCTTTCTAACTTTCCTAAGAAAGTCATTCACAATCACCCCCACTTGTCCCTCTAGGCCTTAGTCACACCCTTGGTTATCATAAGGATTTCATGACTTATGTATTGTATGAGGACTCATATAAACAAGACATCATCAAAAACCAAACATTCATCCTTTCATTTCCAACAACAAGCTTTTATCACTAGTCCCCCAATTGGCTTACCCACACAAGACAAAGGTTGACTAGTGTTATTTGTTCTACATATCATGGCCTTGAAAAGGGTGGTTTTAGCCAAGTTTCAAGATGAATGTCATATTATTACTATGGAAATTATATTTTCCCATAGTGATTAATTTTATTTGAGATTCATGGGTTCCAACACCTCAATATTATAGGACATAATAGTTATTCACTTTCAAGTTACATGATGGTTGCAATAATCTAACCATAATAATGTTTCAACCAAAAAAATCTTCTTTGTCTTGCTTACAAGTCCACCACTTTGGACCAAATAATGTTCCCAAAGAACTAGTCACAATACTTTTTAAAATTTGCATCGTTGTAACTCATCACCTATAGTGACACATAAAGTGAAGAAAGGGCATACAACTTTTTACCATGGAATCCATAAAATATAGCTACATAAAATCAATAATTAAATAGTATTTTCCAATAGGTTACCTTTTAAATCATCTAAGATAAATTAGCAGTCACCCCTATTGATCACAGGTTAATCCTAAATCATATTTAATTACCAAATTCATAATTCAAGATAGTCTTCATTAATAGTTAGTAATTTATTATTATTAAAATTTCATTGGGACTCATGCCCATGAAAATCATTAAAATCATCAATAATATAAGGACTTGAACATAAACAATAGGCTCTATATTTTCTTGTGTTAATCATAATGGTGGTTTTATATTTTATTTATTATAGCATGATAATGATCAATTGGAATGTATGCATGCATATAAATTCCTACTATTACATATTTAATATATTGGTAATGGTAATCAACCACCATTCATCCCTGATAACCTCAAAAAGCTCAAATTGATCCCATACTAGTGAAGATTCTAAAACTAGTTGATTTACTCAAGTAAATCAATAACTCTCTCCTCAACCAGCCCTTTAAGCATAATTCACACCCTTGATCACCTCATGGACTTAATGTCCTAGGAATATTATGGTGTATTTATCATGTAAATCACCTATAAATATTGATTATCTACTTTTCAATTCTAACAATGGACTTTCATTGCATTGAATCCTATTCACCTACCCATACATGTAAACTGGTAGTCAAGTGAAGTCCACCTGAATGAAATATATTTTGGGGAAGGGTTGATTTCAGCTAAGGGCATTGAGATTAGAATATTATGGTTAGGGTAAATTTAATAACCCATGGGGTTCCAAGTTGAACTAGTTTCATTTAGTACCTCAGGGTTACTTAATAGAATACTTCCCATTCCATTCATAGCTAGGCAACGTGTTTTCTATTAGTAATATATAATTTGGCTAAAAAATACTCTGAGATTTTATTAGTTAAAGAAACATTTCCTAAAAAACTCTTAGATCATAGGCTTTGATACTAATGAAATAAACCAAAATAGCCCACACCAAAAACAATTTCAAACATGGATTATTTTCTAGAAGTGATGGCACTAAACAAGTTTTCATAGAGTACCTTAATGGTAGTTTCCAAGTTAATGAAAATTAAGAGTATTTAATGATAGGAGTGTGTTCCTTTAAATTTATTATTACAAAATATAAAGGACACACAAGTACATAAATTAGTCTTCTAGAAGTTGTAAATACCCACTACAAAGGTTTCCTTAGTAGAATGAGAATATTTCCAAGATCTTATTTAACATATCAAACATGTAAAATATCCCATAAGTCATTTTGGCCTTATTCAAGTTTATATAAAACTCATTACTTTCCTTAAGTTATAAACTACTCATAGATGGAAGCTACAAAATAATATTACCCAAGGCTAATAGGCAACTCCATTTACCTACACAAGAGAGTAGAATTCCTTTACCTACCTTTGAGTGGTAAAGAAATAAATATGATAAATAGGTTGATAATACATATTAATATTTATCGAATCTTCAATATCCTTCAAAAAAATGATTTTAGTTATCCTTCAATTATGTGTTTAGTTGAGTTAAATGTGTAATATTTTTGACAAAGACACCTATTTAATAATAGGAATTGATTCCTTAAATAATCCATACATAGTATGATAACTAACATAAAGAGATCTGATGGGATTTACAATAATAAGATAACAAGAGTTGAGAAATTGTCATAAATCATGACATATATTAAGAGTTTTATAAACTTCCTTTTCCATATTTATTCAAGATACATAAAATCTTACATGTTTTTATAAATTCATTTCTTATAATAAGGAACCATACTAAGAGAGTACCTTTCCACTAAGATGTCAACAATAAGGGTCAACATAATTTTGATCAAGTCACCTTACACTTATCAAATATTTTGGCATACAATTTA
This sequence comes from Torreya grandis, assembly GCA_037957365.1. Classification (NCBI taxonomy): domain Eukaryota; kingdom Viridiplantae; phylum Streptophyta; class Pinopsida; order Cupressales; family Taxaceae; genus Torreya; species Torreya grandis. The sequence goes on from JARHVA010003854.1 coordinate 1,123,911, forward strand.
AACAACATCATGACAAATTTCATATTTTTCCATGGTAGAGTAACAAAAGTAGATTTATTTTATAACATAAAGTATATATATATGATAGTTGGACTCATACTTACATCACATAACTATATGATAAGATATAATCCACACAATTCATTTATTCACTTAATTAAAAATAAACTATAAGTAAACCAGTTTTTCAATATGTATTCGTATTAAAACAAATAATATAATTCAACTCATGTATACACAATTATCATACTCATCATTGTAATGTCATAAAACACTTGGTTCTTTAAACCCAATTCTCATGCTACAAGGATATAAATAAATAAAATATAATTTAAATATCACATTCTTACCAACCAAAACATAATAGTAATAAAATAAATATAACTTTGATTAGTTATGTCAAGACAATTCCAAGTTCCTTTATAATCAATAGGTTAAACAAAAAACAATGCTATAGAAGAATCCAAAAAATGAGATCAGAATATCAATCCAAAATGAGGACAGTCGATTCTATTGTTTAATTCAATACTTGTGAGGTTAAACTGAAATTAATAAGTATCATTAACCAAAACCTAGGGAATTATATATTTTTAAAGCATCAACTTCTAGGCTACTCTAAGCTAGTTTGCATAGAAAATAAGTGTAATTGGCTAAGAAAAATGATTTACCAAAAATAGTAACTGACCCAATCAAAATAATACAAGGATATCTCATGCAAGATAAAGTTAGGGAGATTATATTACCAAATTAAGTTTTGAGAAAATTAGAAACTTAATAGAAAAAAAAAGTCTCTTTCAAAGGTAACTTGTAACTAGTTACAACACGAAAAATACAGTTATCTTCTACAACTACCTCTCACAAATGGTGCCACAAAAATTCAATCATGTTAGGGAGGATTAATCTAATTGTTTATTCTATTTTCCATATGGAAAAATAATATTTTCCTACTCTTATCTCTATTCTATTAAACCTTTAGGTATTTATTCAAGGTTGTTATTTGGATTGATTTTATAGCCATTCATTTGAGCCAAAAATAAATGTAACAGAATTATGGATAATAGATAAATGATCATGGGTTATAAATGGCATAAAAACATGAATCCAAATACTATTGGGATCATGCACAGCCCATAAGGCAAGAATACAAAAAGTAAGACTTAGCTATATGATGGCAACATTTTTAGAAATGTACAACACATAAAATACCTCAAAATATAATAAAGCCTTAATACCTAGGCATATATTTAATAATTACAATAAAAAACATATGCTTAGCTAGTACAACATTATAATAAAATAACAACATTCATCCATAAACCGTAAATCAACCTTGTAAAACTCTACAAAATTGAAACTAATAGTTCATCTAATATCTAAACAAGGTAAGAAATTGAATCAAGATCTCATAGCCCATGAGTCCTCTTTAATTAGGAGGAATTTATTATAGACCATATGAATTAAATTTAATAAATACCCTAGTTCAATATTATAAATAAATAGAACTCTACTTATTCAGCTTAGACATTGACCATCTTAATAACATATTATGCTAAACCCAAAATGGTGCTATACATTATGTAGGGTAATGAAACAATGTCCCTAATCATAGTTTGACTAAGATCAACTAAAATTTTCTTGGAAGAAAACATATAGTTTATAATAATGATTAAGGATCAATTCAATAAGAGATTAAAATTCCATTTAAATAAATATAATACATAATCCTGGCCATGGTGCCAATAATTGGAAAGGGAACAATTTCAAAACCAGCTAGGTAAAAATATTCAAAACCCAAGTTGATCAATTAAAATATAACTATGATTGGAAACCCAATAAAATACATATACCACTTATCTAATATAAATAAATAAATTATTCTCACAATTCAAAACACATTAAAGGAGCTGACATAAAACTAGTTGATAGTTAATCTCACAATTCAAGCACATTAAAATTTTGATATAAAACCAGCTAAGTTGATTTAAATAACCTAGATTTAAGTCAATTCAAACATTTATTTTTTCCTTGGTTAAAAATTATTAGTAAATCATAGACCATGAATGGAAACTAAAAATTTCAAAAATACAAAAGAAAACCAATCTTGTAATTAGGACAATGGCCAAACCATTTTACAACATTATTTATAGCTAGGTCATAAAATTATTAATCCTTAATTTTGCAAACCTACAAAGTAATTTACCTTGTAGACCTAGAGGCTCACATATGCAAGTTTATTCCTACATATTGGGTCTTATATCTTATTAAGGACAACAATAAATAGCCATAATGGTATAAAAATAGTATCCAAGAATTTTTAGTATAGAAATGGTGGCTTTCCTAGAATTTTGTCCTAGCTATTAAGTAGATATTTACTTCCAATACATTTTGGATGCCATGATCCTCTTTTGTTTTTCCTTAGCACCCATGCATCCCAGTTATCCAATACCTCACCTCTTTATATTATCCAAAAATTTATTCATCCTCTTAGTTTCATGCTTGCACTATGGCTCAAAATCCCTTCCCAAAAATGGTAATTTTCCACCCATGAATCAAGGTTGAGTGTTTCCAAGATAATATCCCAAACCGACTAGAAAAATAAATGGATGTTTAAGTATTAATAAAAAAATTCACAATCCATTTAAAATAAAAATGTTGACATGCATTAAATTTTAAAAAACTAATGTAAAATGGTGGAAAGCCCTTTTAAAGCCATTAATTTAACTATTTTGGGAATAATGGAGTTTTATTCCTATTTTAGTTAAGGGTATGGATAATAAATTAGTAAATAATATTAAAATAATTATAGTCTTAATTTGTATATTTTATTTGTCTTTTTTACCTTTCTAAAAATAAAAATATATTAGGAGAAATATAACTTAGCTTAAAATAGGTTGAAACAGTTCTTCCAGGGTTTGAAAGTGGTTGTGCAGGACTAGGATAGTATCACAAATTAGAATCTAGATTTCATTTGGTGAAAGGATAGGGCCACAAAAAAAGGACACTTTAGGGTCTAGCATTATTGTCCTCTTCTACTTTTGTTATCCAAACTAGTCACACAGACATAATTTTTTTTGGGTTCTTTGCATTATTCCTACATGAGCCTACTTATGAAATTTTAAGTGCTTAATGTTGATAGGGCTCATTATAGAGTTATTTTAATCTTAAACCCCTATCCTCCATCATGATTGATAAACAAGATTTTAATCACTTGAAAAATGGGGGTTAGTGTGTATCATATGCACTAAACATGTTATCCACACCCCTCATGTGGGCACATTGCCTACATACCAATACTTAAAAGAAGGATCAAGCCATATGTAGTTCTCTCACTTGATGTGCTTTGTGAAATAGTGTAATGTAGATGAAAAATACCAAATTAAGAGTACTTGAGGCTAAGTACTGGATTTAGAGTTTGAATATACTTTTAGTTTTGTTTGGTGACCGTATGTAGAGAGTATGAAAGTTTGCCTTAGTGGTTTTTTTGTATTCTTGCTTGCTTTGTAAGATTTGTCACCTCTTTTGTAAAAGAACTTTGGATGGGATTTTATAAGGAACTATTGGTCATGGGTTAATATATTCATGCTAGTCCAACATGATGAAGGATAGGAATTTGATGAAATTGACTATTTGGGCTCAAAGTATGATTAGATAGGAGTGCCAAAAATAGGACACCCTAGGGTCTATCACTATAGTTCAAGTATGAAACTATTATCTTATAGGCTCAAGACCTAAGAGGATAAGATTGGCTTGGAAAATAGAGTCTGGTTGAGATGGAATGACCATTTGGAAGGATATGAATGATTGGAAATGAATAAAAAGGTGTTTAAAAGGATCACGAGAGCATACAAGAAAGACCTATGGATTGGGTATCATAAGCCACACTTAAACTACCAATTTGGACATTTTATATGACTACATTTTCCCTCCCTTTATTCTAGTGATGTAGTAAAGTGAAATACTTAGATAAAGGAAAAATAGAAAGCATGCCTAAATTTACATGCAAGGGTGAAGCCCATGAATCTATGTGTTGTTGAATATGTGTAGAGAGAGCACATTATGAAGTGTAAATATGCAAGAGAAAACAAAAATTAGATTAGTTCTTACTAGACATGCTATGTCTAAAATAATAATGTATAAAATTTGGGTAAAAGAGAGAGGAAGATAAAGGAATGAATACACCTCACTGGGTACGTGAACCAATACAAAACTTGTTGTGATGTTTAGTGGTGATGAGTGATTTTGGGTATGTGTTGTATCAAGAGTAATATCACGAATGGAGTTGAGTGCTCAATTCTTTGATGGCAGCTCAAAAATATAAAGGTTATCCATTTGACTCCATCATCACCCACTAAGTGAAGCTATGTAATCATGTGTGTGTTAATTGATGTTTTGACTATGTGTCCAATCCCTTTGAGTAGGTTCTCAAGAATACAAATGTTATCTAGTCTTTGGCTCCATCATTTCCCACTAAGTGAAGCTATGAACTGATACTGATATGAATGTGTGTCATATGAGATGGATCCTAAAGCTCATGAATAGTTTGTAAACTAATAATGTGGCATGGATAGATAAATGTGTATTGAGAACTAGGATAATCTTAGCCACTCTGAAAGGTCAATATAAGGCTTATATGAAAGCCACTCCAAAACTGATAATTAGTCTTATATGAAAGCCACTCTAAAATGATGCCAAACACCTATAGATGGAATAAGGCACACAACTACTAAGAATGCCTAAATAATATACTAAACTCAAAAAGAAAAGAAATCAAATGTGTCTCGCACATTACCCCCAATCATTGGTGTCTGTAACATGGATTATGATCTAGAAGTTATACTAGCTATCTAATCTGAAATTAGAAGTGAGAGCCATCATATCATGTATGATGCCCCCTATACCTAGATTCTCTAAGAAAAATTGTACTAAAACTACCCAATCTGAACTTAAGTACTGCTGAAAAAACTATAATTGAACTTATCATTCTACCTACTTTTGGAAAATTTGGGTTTTCTACTATTTGGACAGGAGCACCAAAAACATGATGCTCTATTGTCTAGTGCTATAGCCCAATTATGTCACTCTTGTATTTTATTGTTTCTAATTATTTTTTTATGTTCATCACTATTTTTCTACCCTGTTCTACCTATTTTTGGTTCTAGTTATTATTTTGAGTGCTCTAAAACTAATTTTTGACTAGTAGAGGCTCTGATCTCTATGATAAAACCCTTGTTTTTCCCCCTTCTTCTAAGGGTAGGAATGAATACCCTGAGAAGAAAGAGCCTTATAAGTGTGATATGTTGTGAAATACATGATATAGCAATGATAATAAAAAATGTGTCTCAAGATATAACATAGTTTGTATTAGATATTATTAGATCAATAAGGGTATGCCTAGATAGATGTAACAATGTAATAGAATGTGAAGTATACTGAATTAAAATTGGAAATGTTAGTTATTTGTTAGTTTTTAATTATTAGTTTTGAAGGCGGGATGGATCATGATGCCCATCATGGCATCCAAAAAATCAATATAATGCATGATGTGGATCATGGCATTGAAAATAATCGAGAAGCAAAGAAGAAACAAACACACAAGGAAAGAAGCAAGAAGTATACAAGAGTGGCCAAAGATCCAATTAAACAAGGGAAATGGGCACATGTCACTCAAAATAGGAAAAAAATCATACAAGGCATGTTAAAATGCCACATACACATAAAATTGAAAACAATAAAGGTTAGCTTAAAGGCCACAAGAACGTAGAAGAGTAAATGAAAAAGACATTGGAAAATATCGTAAGGTACACACAAGAGATAAAATAAGAACTGATAAATGTAATAACATATAGCTATGTAAAGCAATAAAGGAAGGCATGTAAAATATGTAAATACAATCACATATAACTAATCAAAGTAAGAATAGAAAGTATGCAAAACATGTAGTATAAGACTAGTACATGCTAAGAAATACACAAGTGTTATATACTAGTGAGTGTCGATAGAGTAATCTATGCAAGCTAGCAATTAATGCACATCATCATGATAAATAGAGTGTGTGGTGTAGGAATGACATAACCTAGATGGTTTAGTCATGTAGAAGATTCCCCTGATGGTTAGTTATGTCGATGTATGTCTTTGAATGTAGAATTAGGATGCCCCCTCAATGGGTAGAGTGAAGCAATCAAGGATCTGGGTATCACTGCACACACTCAAATAAGATCAATTGAAGCATGGTGATGTAGATAAATTGACAAACAATATCATCGAATAGCAAAATGTAAGTCTAGAATGGTAGTAGAAATGTAAAGCATGGATAATTCATACAATTAAGATGTTTTTGGTGTTTTGAATTATTTGAATGTTTTTGTATTTCAAAATTCTATATCATTTTTGGTATTTTTCAAATAAGCTATATACAATAAATAATAAGAATTTTATGTATAAGTAAATGAAAAGAAGCTATATATAGGTAAGCTAAGAAAAAATGATACTGACTGATGAGTCTTGTAAGAGAATCCCTATCATGGTGTCTTGTATTAAGGAGAGGGATCATGCATGATCATGAAGCATGATGGAAGGGATGAGATTGTGACTTTGAAATTTATATATTTTTTAAATGCCATAAAATATCTATAGTGGAAACTAACTGTGGGGTACCCCTGTAACTCTGAGAATTAGATGCAACTATAGGGCTCTTAGGAACTCATCTAGTAGTAAAATAAGCTCTCCAAAAGTGTGCTCTATGTGTAGAGGCATGAAACCTCAATGATACTACCTTGGGTGTGAATATTGTAGTTGGAAACTATCTAGAGTCCTAAAACTATGGTTTCTCTAAAAGAGACCTATGTGGAAGTGTATGAACTCTCTGTACTAGCAATGGAGGCCTCAACTATGTCTAAATCTGAACTGGAGGAAGAACTATAATGGGTAGAGAAGCTAAAACTAGTGACAATAGAGTAGTAGATGGTTCTAAAGTATGGAGTGGTAACTCATATGAAATTCTACCAATTGTAATAACTTAATTAGCTTGAATGAATTTCATGCATCTATGAACTATAGAAAGAACTATGTCAAGTTTATGAATCCACAGTCAACCAAGTAACATATCAAAGATTGCTTCACTAGGAACAATAGTAAATGGTGTGTCCATATGTGTTAGACCAACCTATAAATAAATTACAATCTCACCAAATGAAATTTATATGTGCCCACTAAATCTAATGATAATTGTGTTCATCAGGGTCATATCCTACTTTGAATATCCCAATTATTGTAGTAATGTCATAGTGCACATCTTCACACTACATCCATTGTCTTTGAGGACACTATCGATGGGATGTTGGTTAATGTAAGCCATGATAAAGAGTACATGGTAATTTTAATCATCATCAACTATCTCCTGCTCTAAAAAGGAGATCAAAGGTCTAGTTGGAACTCTAGAATTATACACACCAATCATGTTGTTAAAAGGATGTGACTCAACTGAAGGTGCCTAGTATGTAGCTGGTTGAGGGTGTGCATGATATGCATCATGAACCCCTGATGTATCCACTGTCTCTTGTTTAGAATTTTATAGGAAAGGATATGATAAAATTTTCAAATCTTTGTCTTGTGTTTGCTTTGCCTAAAGAGTCTCATCTAGAATGTCAATGGCAATAAGGTTGCCATTAATAAATTTATGTATTTTATGTTTCAAACTGATGCATCTATTTGTTGTGTGGCCCGTTGCCCTGTGAAAATTGTAAAATACATTCTGATCATATCCATATGGAAGAGGATTTATTAGATGAACATCTTGAATAGGAGGGAAATATATGATATTACATTCCAATAGCTACTATAAGACTCTAGCTGGAGATACTAGTAGATTGGTAAAGGCTCATCGAGGAGGTGGTGATAAAACCACTCGGTAAAGGGGCTCTGAAGATACATTAATTGTAGGTTGATTTTGACTTTTGTTATCATTAACTTTTACTTTGTATGGTACTTTACTATTATTCTTATTTGTTGTTTCTAATATGCTTGTGAGTTTTCTGACTAAAATTAATTTGACTTCCCTTTCCTTTAGTATATGACATAGCTTAGTGAAGGAAAAAACATTTTGAACATTATTGACTCATGAAAAGCTGGTAAAAGACTCTATTTGATGAGATCTTTTAATTCTTGATTGGCCATGGGGATAGTAATTTTAGCCAAGATAGTCTTATATCAAAGAAAGTAATCTGTAAGATGCTTATTTGACCTTTGTTTCTATTGTGCAACTTGGGCATAAGAAACCTTATCACCGATGTTAATTCTGAAATGAGCCAGGAACATGTTGGCTAAAGTATTAAATGCATTGATTGACTGATTTGATAGACTATAGAACTATTGTAAATCATAATCCTTTAGAATCCATGGAAATAGCTTGGTTAGTAACTAGTCATTTAGCACATAGTCTAATCATACTACATGAAAATCTCTTAAGTGTATCTCTAGATCACCTTTTCCATCATATAGAATGAGCTTAAATTGAAAAAAAACTAGTGGTAAGGGTGTAGAAGCAATATGACGTGTCAATGGTGTATGAAGTGGAGCAAAAGAATCCAAAGCATGTGTTGGTCTAGAGGCACCTTGCTCAAAATGTAGAACCTTGGATTGAAGAGATTTTATCTCTTACATAAGGGTAGCCACATCAAGAGACAATGATATACTAGTAATAATTAGTGGTGTCTCATAGGAAGGTTGGGATGCTATAGGGGATTGTTGAGACATAGTTACCCCCGTAGTGTAATTTGAAACTAGTTATTCTATCATTTGAGAAGATTGACCATTGTTTGTTTTTTGTTATTCTTATTGTAATTTTTTAAACATATCATCTTGCATATCAGGATGATTAGTTAAAATGTCTTGAAGTTCCCTCTTATCATTTTCATCAAAATTGATATCTTGGTTCATTGTTAAAGTAGGGAAACAAATTAAAAATGGATTGAATATTTTACAATAAGTTGTGATGAGAAAAATGCGATGGAAGGAAAGTACTGAACAAAAGAATTGTAAAGTCCTAAAAATAATAAATTGGAATATGCATAAAAAGGATACGAATCTCACAAAAATTTAAGGTGATACCTTAATAAGACAAGGGAACTATTAAATCCAACTAGGGTTTGAAAGAAATTATTATTAAAATTACTATGGTGAATTTTAAAAATTAAATGGAAAGACTGATTTAAGTGTATGGTGATACCTAAAAAAGAAATAGGTCCTAGTATAGTGCAATTAGGGTTTGAAAGAAATTATTTTAAAAATTAGTAAGGTAAATTTTAAAAATTGAATGGAAATTTTAATTTAAATATGTAGGAAAAACTAGAAAAATATTGGAAAAACTAGCAAGGAATTTTCCCTAGGATTTCTAGGGTTTTTGTGCACAAACAAAGTCAAGTTCACCAAAATGATTTAATTATTTTTGAAATAATGGAGTTTTATTTCTATTTTAGTTAAGGGTCTAGATTAATGAATTAGTAAATAATATTATAATAATTACAGTCCTGATTTATATATTTTATTTGTCTTTTGTACCTTTCTAAAAAATACCAATAAATCAGTATAAATATAACTTAGCTTAAAAAAGGTTGAAATAGTTGTTTTAGTGTTTTAAATTGGCTATGTAAGACTAGGATAGTGTCTCAAATGAGAATTTGGCTTTCATTCAATGAAAGGAAAAAACCACTAAAAATAGAACACTTTGTGGTATGTCATTGTTGTCCTCTTCTACCGCTATTGTTTAAACTACTCACATAGACCTTTTTTTTTTTTGAGGTTCTTTGAATTGTTTCTATGTGAGTCTGGATATGAAATTTTAAGTGTTTAATATCAATGGAGCTTATTATAGAGTTATTTTAATCACCAAACCCTAACCCTCCATCATGCTTGATAAATAGGATATGAATCACTAGAAAAAAGGGGGTTTAGTTTGTGTAAGATGCACTAAAAATGTGATCCACACCCCTTGTGTGGGCACACTACCTACATACCAATACTTAGAAGAGGGATTAAACCATATGTAGTTCTCCCAGTTGATGTGATTTGTGAAATAGTGTAATGAAAATGCAAAAATGCCAAATTTAGAGTGCTTAGGGTGGCTAGGGACTAGTGTGGGAGTTTGAATATGTTTGCATCTATGTTCGGTGACTGTATGTAGAGAATACAAAAGTTTGTCTTAGTGGTTTGTTTGTATTCTTGCTTACATTAAAATATTTTTCACCTCTCTTTATAAACAAACTTTGAATGGGATTTTATAAGGAAATATTGGTCATGGGTTAAATGTATTCATGCTAGGCCAAAATGATGAAGGATATGAATAAGATGAAATTAACTATTTGGGCTCAAAGTGTGATTGGATAGGAACATCAAAAATGGGACACCCTAGGGTTGATCACTATAGTCCATGTATGGTGCTCCTATCCTATAAGCTTGAGACCTTATGGGATAAGACTAGCCTAGGAAATAGAGTCTGACTGAGCTAGAATGACCATTTGGAAGGCTATAAAAGATTTGCAATGAGAAATATATGTCTATAATGGTCACAATAGCATGCAATAAGGACCTATGGATTGGGTGTCACAAACCACACTCAAACTACCAATTTGGACATTTTATATGACTACAGCCACATAGCTAACATGGACCAACCTTACCTCCTAATACTTACCTACATGTGTCTTTTCTCTACTCTTTAATATTTTATCTCCAAGCATTATGAATAAAAACCACTTTATTTTCTAGCCATATATAAAACTAATCCTTGCTTGAATATATATATATATATATATATATATATATATATATATATATATATATATATATATAAACACATTATGGTATATATCATCACAAATAGTGGCATAGCTAGTGTTATTCACCAATGACCTTGGATTGCCATTTGAGTCATTCAAGATTGCCTTAACACTTTGCCAATTGGGTGGGGGATATGCCATTCTATTCAAATCATTTCATACATTTAATAAATTTATTTATAATAGTTCTACAAGGATCAAATGATTTTGATTAACTTTTTTTAAGTGTTATTTTATAATATGTATAACCATTTCTCATCAAAAGGGTTGTCATTCAGTGTAGATGATGATAAAGTGCCTTGTCATGGCATACACCAAAGTAAAAAAATCATGAATATACCAAAAAAGGAACTTAAATTTCAATTCAATCTAAGGAAATGGATACCCCTACATCTTTTCAACTAAAATAAAGAAGATTAATACCAATAAAATCTAAAATATTATTAATGATGAATACATTATTCCTTCAACAAAAGAAAAAAAATCAGCATCTACCCTTATGGTTAAAGGAAACTTTTGTAACAATCTTATACCTTAACTATTGTTTAATGTACTTTTATAGGAAATATATAGTGTGTTAAATTTATCTTCAATAGATTATATGAAATTAAATAAAATATAATTAATTTAATATGTAACATTAGAGATTAATACTTTAGACATCATATCAATAAAGTTACCTAGATGTCGATTTACCGTTGTTTTAAAATTCAATGTTTTCTAGCTATATGCATTAATAATGAATCAACGTATTCCTTAGTAATTTTTTTTTTAATGCAATGGAAAATATATCCTTTGAGTTTGTTTTTTCTTTGAAAAAATATATTTCCACAAATTCACAAGAGTAATATTCAACCAACTACAATGGATTTTTTATTTTTTAATCTTTTAATTTGATAAGCATGTGTTTATTATTATTTTTCTCAATTATAGAAGAAAAACACTGAAAACATATCCAAGGGGAAAACCAATCAATAAATCCATTTTGTTTTTCTTTTTTTTAAAATTATAAGACCTTTGGAAAAATAACTTTAACTAAAACTAATCAATAGATTTGTCGTATATAGTGACTTGAAAGTTGAAACTATAAAATTGATTAATCACCTCTAATGAATTTTTCTATGCAAAATTTGTCCACCATATCTCTCAAAATGTATATTATAATATTTTCTTACAAAGAAAAAAGTTTTAAAAGTGTCATTCATTTATTAATGAAAAAAACTTTCCCACAAATTATATTTCTCTCAAAGGCCTTCACCTTCAAAATTATCTATAGATCATTTTTTTATTTTTTTATCTTTTCCAAATAGTTAATAGATACAAAATCAAAAGGAAATATCTTCCATCATTATTCTTAATTCAAATATTAAATTTAGACATAAACCCTTCAATAAGAACTCATAATCCACTTCATCATCATCATCCTCATCATCATCATCATCATCATCATCATCATCATCATCATCATCATCATCATCATCATCATCATCATCATCATCATCATCATCATCATCTTCGTATTCATCATCATCATTCTCGTATTCATCACCATCCTCTACCTATCCTCCATCAACAAAATCAAATTCACCCAATTGGATAGCATTTCCATTAAAAGATGACACTACATGGGGAGTTATTTTGTCTCTAATAATTTATCTAAAAACATGAATGTTACAAAGATAAGTGAGTCTTATTTTTTTCCAAGAGAAATGGTGCCTATTGACCAATTTTGAATTTTATGTCAAAACTGGGCACCCCTAGTAAAAATTTTAATTTTTAGGAATATAAGGTGGAATAATATATTTTAATAAGGTGTTTTATATTTCATTTCATGCCTCTCAATGTTATATTAACCTTGGTCACTCATTTCATTAGTATATCATGTCATTTGGGGTCATTTCAAAGGTCTAAATGGTGCATTTAATTATTTGTATGGGTTTATAGGATTTGTGAAAGTTACATATATTATGATTTCATGTCCCATGTGTCATTATTATTATGAAGCTAACATAACTGAAAAAATGGTAGGTTGTTTAGATAAAGGGCAGTTTTCTTGACCAAAGAGAGAGAAAAGGACACTGGTATGGAATTCTCAAGTTCCCTTGCAACTAAAAACATGGTGGTGTGTCTATTCACCTCCCCAAAAGTAAACTTAACATTTTTATTGAGAGTATTTCATAAAAAAAATTCATTTTTAACTCATTTTTCTTCCATTTCCTCTTAGCATGTAAAAGAAGGTCAACTTATATCAATTGATACAGAAGGTACAGGTGGAGTTGGGAGGAGTGATTATAAGGGTGGATTTTATTCTTAGTGAAATTCATTTCCATAAAAATAACTTTCATTTTTTTCTCCTCCTTTATGAACAATCAGCTAGACTCCAGACAGCCTTTTTTATATTTAAAACCATGAGGGGTCTCCTTTTAAGCCTGTTCCTAATTATTGTGATTTTTTTAATAGGTGAAGTAGTCTTATATGTTTCTAATATCCTCTCAATTAGTTTACCATAGTTATCTTTGTTGTATAAGTGTCTTGGATTCACAAGTCCCTTCTATATTTACTTGTGTTTGCCATTGTCTACTCTCTACACTTACAGGTGTTTGGTAGGTGATTTTAACATAATGAAGGGTGTTTTGGAGTTTTTTCTAAAAGTTTTATCTATGGAGGTCACCCATATTGAAGGTTAATTTTTAATTTAAAGTGATAAGAGGCCTTTAACATGCATATCATTGTCCATTTTCCCTCTCTACCTCATATACAATCAAGGATGCGTCTACAGTTAGCTTAAACAAGGGGATAAGAAGTTCAAAAAAATTACAAAACATAAAATAAGAAACTATCTAGAGTCCTTACATGTAGAGATTCATGTTGATTTTTAAATAGATAAAAAGGAGTCAAAAGGTCTATGAAAGTTTTAAGAAAATGAAGACTATATGTTCAAGGTTTTTATCCCAAAAAGACCAAAATAGAGCTCCTAGCTCTTTTGGTTGAATTTTAAATACATGATGTATTGACTCTTTATGAGTCATTATAAACCATATTTATATCCCTTGGTATCAACAAAAATTGTTCTGTGTTTGAGAATAAGTTTATGAGTGGAAGGGGATCATCCAAGGTCACTAAAATGCCAAAGAAACCACTAAAAATTTTCAATGACATCTACAAGAAACTTGATAAAAGGACCTTATTCAAACATGAGGAATACTTTGAATAATACCTATGTTAAAATTACTCAAAATATCACTAACATACATTTAATAACCAAATATCACCTTCAACAATGTTAGAATATGGTTTTGACCCCTAAGCACTTTTCCTAGTGTGTACACAGGCCTATGAAATGATACATAGGTGGATAGGGAGATATAAGGGTGTGTTTGAGAGTGTTAAACACTTTAAAAGGAATATTAATGTGAAATTAAATACTTTTATAAGTTGGGAGATCCAAAAATGTTGTTTAATCACCTTGATAATACCTTTGAAGGAGACAAATAGCTTACAGTCAGTTAACTATGACTGAGATAGTGAATAAGATAGAAAGTGAAAATTGGCATGATAATTGAGAAGATGATGAATATTTAAAGGTGAATAAGTAAAAATGAAAACTAAGTGAACCATTTAGGTTCAATATAATCCTAATCATCACTTATCAAGTGCATATAGAGCCAAATCAACCTATAGGTAGGCCTAAAGTCCATGAGACATAGTCTTGCTAAGGAGGTTGTTTGAAAGTTGAAATATATGAGATAAAGGGTTGAGTTTGAACCTTGTTTTAAAATTTTAAAGAGAATAGGAGGTTTTTAAACTTTAAATCATTCAATAATAATAAAACCCTCATAAAACAAGTTTTAAATGCCCCTAAATGCACCTATAGGCCTATACAGACTAAGACAAGTAGTGAGGTAGAAATTTAGAGTTTTGAGCCTGGTTTGGAGTTATTGAGGTGGATAAAAAGTTTAATGAGTGAGAATTAATCTTAAGGAACTTATTATAAACCTATTTACACCATTTACTAGATCCAAGTCTATCAAATATGTACCTTACAGGTGTAAAATGATGACTACCACATTTAAGATAGGGATGTCCTAGTTAAGGACCTAAGCATGAAATTGATGTGATTTGGAGGATTTCCAAGTGAATTAAGAGAATATTATGGCCTCATGACCTAAAAATCATGTAAATTAGGTCAAAAATCACCATTAAAAAATCAGACCTAAACCTACAGGCAAAGCCTTAGAATATCTCAGTCCACACAAGATGGCCTAATCTTAGGATGAGCGATGCATTGATGCAAAGGAGTGAGTTTTATCTTTGAAAAATAGTGTAAGATA
Organism: Torreya grandis; assembly: GCA_037957365.1. Lineage (NCBI taxonomy): Eukaryota > Viridiplantae > Streptophyta > Pinopsida > Cupressales > Taxaceae > Torreya > Torreya grandis. Next base: position 1,139,074 of record JARHVA010003854.1, read on the forward strand.
ACTCATGAGTTTTTTAACATCATATGTAATTTTATTGTGTTCCTAAAGCATCATCTAAGCCAAACAACCTACAGCTAGGCCTAAAGCAGGGTTTCTCTTCCTTTGACTAAATAGCCTAATATAGGTTTCCAAGGACACAAGAAGGGGTTAGAGGGGAAAATAGACTAGGGATGGTTTTCATGCATCATGGGAATAATTGGGGGCCCTTATATGACCCAAAAATTTTCAAATCACCCATTTAAATCTCTAAACCAAATGAAACCCTACCTACCCTCACATGTTGCCTACCCCTAAAAGTTTGTCTTGGGAGTTTGAAGAGTTGAAGGGTTTAATGGTGTTGAGAGTTGAAATTTAGTAAAGAGTACAATTAGGAAATATATTAAACTATCCAAAAATCATTTTTTATTACCAAATAGTGAAAGATCTGTCTATTTTGTCATAGACCAAGGGTTACTTTGGCTTGCATGGAAATGAAGATTTTGGGAAAAGTGGTGAAATGATGAACTATAAGGATAGGAAATACCAAATTATGATTGAATAAACTATAGGGTACATATAAAAATATGAACACCTTACTATAAGGTCTGTAACCAAATAGGGTTCTCCAACCAAGGAAAGTTGCATTCATGTGTGAAGAGAATCCTTAGGCCTAAAAGCCAAATTGGGGGTCATATACATGTTTGGCCTTTTCCATGCCTTCCAATTTATTTTAACATGTTTTTAGGGCTATACAAGACTTTTTAGAGCCATTATGAGTCAAAGTAAGCTATTCGAGTGATAGGTGGAATCTCAAATGACAAGGACACCTATTGGCAAGGTCTAGGCCTAGTACCAAATAAGGGTACATTTTCATTTTTGGACCTTGAAGAGATAATAAAATTATTGTAAAATATTTTTGTGGTGAATATATAGGTTTTTGAGCCATTTTTTTTAATAAATTCATCAAAAGACCAATTCTTGTATTAAAAGCTCCCAAATCCTCACAAAATGCCCAATGGTCAACTTCAATTGCTCATAACTTTCATGAACTGATGCATGGGACTAGGAGACATTTAGGATAGTTGGATACGGTCCTTTAGAAGCCATAAGTGGAATTTTAAGGAATTACAATGTGCCATATTTATGAATAAAGGTTAAGAGGGTTGGTTACTCTAAAACCCTCCAAAACCCTGTTTTGAGACCTAGAGGTGAAAATGAGCCTAAAAGTGCATCCAGATGAATGAATTTGATCTTGAGATCTGAAGAGAAGTTGTTACCAACTATATTATAATCACATCCATATACTTGGATTGTATGGAACTATATGTAAAAGAGGAAATCAGGGATTATTTTGACCATTTTTAGTGTCGTGCAGGCATGTTAAACTTCCAAGATATCAAATGACTTTTTGAGGGAATATTAGGAATTTTTATAAGTCCATATGGTCATTAAATCAATTTTCAAAGCTTATAAGTGTTCCTACAAACTCCTTTTTAGCTAGTCTGGTGAGCCAGCTAGTGAGGACTTAGAAAAAATGATAAATCTTCATTCGAAGAGCCTTTTAAGGATAAGTTATTGTAACTGATGGTATGATCACTCCTTACACACGTCATTTCTCTTCTTTTATAGATCATATTTTATGTTTCAAGAGTTTGAATATTCCAAGTGTGAGAGGTGAAGGGAAAAGGACTATATTGAGACTACCAAGTGTGATCATGCATGGCTAAGATGATAAGAAGGGTCAGGATCTTCCCAAATACATGTGAGGGATTATTAGTAATATCTCCTAATTATAATCATCATCAAATCTGATTATATTCAAATTTTGGGTAGTTTTGGAAGGCGAATTATAGGGGGTAGTTTTCTATACATAGAAAAGGAGTGTCTTGAATATTTATAGGTATTGGATGATTGAAAATGATATTTGTAACTCCTAAAATGATATGAATCACCCCATTCCTCTCTCCCATTCATTTTTAATTGGTATTCACATTGGTGACACATTTCCTTGTACCTCTTCAACTTCTCCTCTCTATCTCTCTTCTTGCAAGTTCTATAAATTGGGCCTTCTTGGCCATTGTATGTATCTCTCTACTGGGTATGGTGAAGCCCTACAAAAATTATGGCTTGAATCAATAAAAAAATTAATTTTACCTCATTATAATAATTCACTAAGTGTACATGATAGTGTTTAGTCTTGTGCAAGTGTGATGTCTATTTACCTTCACATCTTACTCATATTAGTACCTAGTGTGTTATGATTTATTTCTTGCAAGTTAACGAGAAATGTCAAGTGAAGTTGTAGGTATAGTGAATAGCTTATTCAATAGAGTTTCATATAATGAATATTGTCTAATTCTTCCTAACCTATGCTATCTCTTAGACCCCATGTTGAAGCATTGATGTGAGAGAGAGAGAGTTTATATTGAGTGAAGTGTTTATGTAACTTGTTCTTGCTTCCAAGTGCATGTCAAATGCATGAGTAGAGAAAATCATTTGTTATATCACCCCCATAGAATAGGTTTACTTTATTTTTACCCCTATCCCTTTTCAACCCCAAGTTTATTAGTAGGATTTGAGATTTATTGATACATTAAGGGGAGTTAGCCCCTAATCTAGAGATCCATCTCCTAATAGGGATACCCACAACCCTGAAGTGGTTCCATTATTTTAATTAAATGAGGAGAAGCTTGTACCATATCCTCATTGAGTGAAGGTACAAGTGAAAATATTTTTTGGCATACCGTATGGGATAATTTGTCCAAGGAGTTGAAGAATTCTTGGTGTGTTCTTTAACCAATCAGCCTTTTAGAGCATTTCAACCAACACCAATGGTGAATCCAAGTTGAATTAGCTGGTCAAGCAGCCCTAGTGCATCAAGAAATCATATTTTGGTATGTATAACCCTATTTTTGAGTAGTATGGACCTTTTATTCCTTCATATAGTTTTGATCAAGCTCATTTTGTTCATGGAATCACCTCAAGTAGCTCTCCTAATTGTCCTTCTCCTAGTCAATCTAAGAATGTTGGGGAGATAATGTTGGAGTTTTAGAAGAAAATGTTTGATATAGATAGGCTAAATAAACATAATATATATCAACAAGAGTGAATTTACAATTGAAAGTGCTTGCTTAGGCAAGCTCAAGCCATGTAATCCATGAAGGAGAAGCTAGTAAGATGGAGGAGTCAATAAACTCAAGGAAATCATCCTTGTATACCTTCTTCCATCCCAAGATAGCCTTCTCTTATGTAAAATAAACCATCTCCTTGTAATCCAAATCCTTTATATAAAATTAATCATATTATTAAACCTTTTCACTTAGAAATCCAACACCAAAAGAGATTAGAGCAACCTTCTATGGAAACTAACTACTCTAAGTTCCTAGATTGTGAGCCCTCCTTTGAAGAAAACCATCACATTTCCCTTGGAAACCAACACATCCATATTCAAAAAACCCCTCCTATTCATGTGTAAACTTTTCTTAGTCTCCCTCAACCTCCTTAGCCCTTCAATCTAATGTTAAGATTCCAATTTGGAGAAATGTTTATCATGAACCAACTCAAGACCTTGAGACACTGAATGAAGTTGTTGCCTATCATCAAGTGGAGACACATGATGTCAAGATTTTAAGTTGGAGGAGTGCTCATCATGAATTGGCACAAATTTTTAAAGAAGAAAAGATAGAAGAAGCTAAACCTATTGGTTTCACATGTTGGAAGGATGTCATTCAACTGCAAGCATAACATAAAAAGGAGAAGAATGAAGGGATTGATGAGACTCTTATGGATAGAAATGTTATTTTTGTAAGTCATTTTCCTAATCCTCAATATAAAATGTGGTCAAATGATGGAAGTTTTCCAAGATTTGATATGATGATTGAGATATGGAAAGAAGATCATGAAAATGTCCTGTTATCTTCCAGCCTAGTCAAATATGTTTCTTGTCCTCCCACCCTCTCCTTGGATAGTGGAAAAAATGTCTTATGTGAGGTTGAAGATGAAGTTGAAAAATTCAAGGGTGGGAAAGATTATCTAAGTGGAAAGGAGGAAGTAGGTATAGAACCTTGTATACATGATGAGTTTTCATTATATTTACCCGATGAAGTTCCTTTTGGTCATGATGAAAATAGTGAACAATTCATAGTAGGTGATCATGAAGAACTCCAAGTAGATTATTATATGTAAGATGACATCTTAGTTCTTGATCAAAAAAAGGAGGAACTTGAGTTGGATGAATTTTAATAGAATGATGTTGAGCAACTAGAGACTTTTTTTTTGAACAAGGAGAGGAATTAGGTTGGTGTGATAGAGACATTAAAGAGGGAGATTTGGAACAAAAAAGTGATGATTTTTGGGATGAACTAGAAAAAATTTGTCTCAGCTCAAACATCACACCAGTCACCCTTCCTCAAGAGATCCATGATGAAGTAAGAGATCAGTTTGATAAATTTATCAAAGAGATATAAAATATTGAGTTGCTCTATGATGCATACCAAGAGGTTTATGAGCCAAACAATCCCTATAATGATGAGATTGTAGCCATTGATGTACTAATGGAATATACCTATATGAAGGACCAACATGAAACATGTCACAAAGAGTAATATGAATACATGAAGGTGGAAAAAAAATTTGAACCTGATGCATTGGAATACATGCCAATCAAGACGGCAAACAAGAATGGTGATTCATCAAAATTTCACTCCTACAAACTATTTGGTTACCACCATGAGGTTTATTGCCATGAAGGAGATCTAATAAGTTTCCCATTTGATCCAAGAGGGAGACAAAAATATCAGGTTAGATGTACATATTTGTGTCTTATTTTCCTCTAAGTGCTTATGCACATGTGTGTGTCTTGTGTGTTATTTTCTTGTTGTGTGTGTCCTTTCCCTTTATGTGGTGGAGGTAGTAACTAGTTGTCTTGTTGATCAAAAATTTTGAGTCAATAGTCAAGGTCTATTTTTTTATCTTAGTCCTTAGATAAATTTGTAATCCCAATAGACTAATAAGGCTACTGGTCTCATTAGTATAGTAGGCATACTACCCTTATGAGTCACTAATTTACTCACCAATTTTGACTTTTAGGTCAAAATAGGGTACACCTAGTAAAAGTTTTCATTTTTAGGTATATAAGAGGAAATAATATATTTTCATAAGGTGTTTTATAATTCATTTCATGCCATTTAATGTTATATTAAACTTGGTCACTCATTTATTTTGTCTATCATGTCAGTTGTGGTCATTTCAAAGGTCTAAACGGTGAATTTAATGTTTTGTATAGGTTTTTTTAGGATTTTTCAAGTTAAAAGTGATGATTTAATGTCCCATGTGTCCTTACAAGTCTTATTAATCTTACATAACTAATAAATGGTAAGTTGTTTTGAAAAAGGGCAGTTTTCTTAACCAAAGAGAGAGAAAAGGACACTTGTATAGACTTATCAAGTTCCCTTGTAGCTAAAAATTTGTTAGTGTGTCTATTCACCTCCCCAAAAGTTATATTAATGTTTGGATTGAGAATATTACATAAAAAAATTACATCTGCAACTCATTTTTCTTCCATTTCCTCTTGGCAAGCAAATGAAGGTCATCTTATAACACTTGGTATGGAAGGTATAGGTGGAGTTGGGAGGATTGATTATAAGGGTGGATTTTACTCTAAGTTCAATTCATTTCCATAAAAATAACTTATAATTTTTTTTCTCCTCCTTTATGAACAATCATCTAGACTCCAGGTAGCCTTTTATACATTTACAATTGTGACTGATCTCTTTTGAGCTTATTCTTGATTCTTGTGCTTGTTTATGATAGGTGAAGTGGTATTATGTGTTTATAAAATCCTATTAATTATTTTCCCATAGTTATGTTGGTTTTATAAGTCTCTTGGATTCACAAGTCCCTTCTATAATTACTTGTGTTTGACACTATATGCTCTTTACACTTACAGGTGCTTGGCAAGTGATTTCAACATAATAGAAGGTGTTTTAGAGTTTGTTCTCAAAGTTTTATATATGTAGTTCACCCATTTTTAAGGTTTTTTTTGAATTTTAAGTTATAATAGGCCTTTAACATGCATATAATTTCCCATTTTCCCTCTCTACCTCATATACAGTCAAGGATGCATCTACATTTGGCTTAAACAAGGGGATAAGAAGTTAAAAGAAATTCCAAAACATAAAATAAGACCATATATAGAGTAATTTCATGTTGAGAGTCATGTTTAATTTTCAATAGATATAAGGGATTCAAAAGGGCTATGAAAGTTTCAAGAAAATGAAGACTATATGTTCAGGATCTCTGTCCCAAAAAGACCAAAATAGATCTCCTAGCTCTTTTGGTTGAATTTTATAGCCATGGTTTATTAAATATTAGTGACTAATTATACACTATAATTATATAACTTGGTATGTAAAACAATTTTGATATGTTTTAGGATAAATTTAAGAGAGGAAGGGGATCATCTAAGGCCACTAAAATGCTAACAAAACCACTAAAAAATTTCATTCACATCTACATTAAACTTGCTAAAAGGACCTTATTCAAACATTAGGCATACCTTGACTAAGACCTATGATAAAATTACTAAAAATATCCTTAAAATACATTAAATAAACAAATATATCCTTCAAAAACATTGGAATATAGTTTTGACCCATAAGCACTTTCCCTAGTTCATACATAGGTCTAGGAAGTGAGACAGGTGGATAGGGAGCTATAAGGGTGTGTTTGAGAGTGTTCAACACTTTAATAATTAAAATTAAGGTGAAATAAAATAATTTTAGAAGTTTTTATATCCACAAATTTTGTTTAACCACCTTGATAATACCTTTGAAGGTGACACATAGCTTACTGTCAATTGACTATGACTGAGATAGTGAACAAGACAGACAGTGACAATTGGCATGAGAATTGAGTAGATGATGAATATTTAAATGTGAATGAATAAAAATAAAAACTAATTGACCCCATATAGGTTCAATAAACTAATAAAAATCACATGATCAAGTACATATAGATCCAAATCAACCTATAGGAAGGCCTAAAGTCACGAGACATGGTCTTGCTAAGGAGGTTGCTTGAAAGTTGAAGTATATGAGATAAAGGGTTGAGTTTGAACCTATTTTTAAAATTTAAAATATAATATGATGTATTTTTACTTAAAATCCTTTAATAACAATCAAAACCTCCTCAAACAAGTTTTAAGTGCCCCCAAATGCACCTACAGGCTTGTATGGACTGAGACGGGCAGTGAGGTAATGTTTGGAGTTTTGAGATTGGTTTGGATTTATTGAGGTGGATAAAAAGTGAAATGAGTGATAATTTATCTAAATTATATTATTATAAACCTAATTAAACCATTTAATAGTCCCAAGTCTACCAAATATGTAACTTGTAGGGGTAGAATGATGGCTTCCACAATCAAGACAGGGATGTCCTAGTTCAGGACTTAACCATGGAATTGATGTGATTTGGAGGATTTACAAGTGAATTAAGAGAAAATAATGGAATAATAAACTAATAATAATTTAAATTAGTTCCACAATCACCAATAAAAACTTATAAATAAAGCTACATGTAGAGCCTAAGAATATCTCAGTCCACACAAGATGGCTTAATTTTAGGATGAGGGATGCATTGATGCAAAGGAGTGAGTTTTAGCATTTAAAAATAGTGGAAGAGAACTCATATGATTTTTTTAACATCATATGTAATTTTATTGTGTTCCTAAATCATCATCTAAGCCAAACCACCTATAGCTAGGCCTAAAGTAAGGTCTCTCTTCTTTTGAGTAGATAGCCTAGTCTAGGTTTCGAAGGACACAAGGGGTTAGAGGATAAAATATAAAATTTATGGTTTTAATTAATAATTATAATCATGGGTCACCCATACATGACCCAACCAAGTTCAAATCACCCATTTAACTCTGTAAACCAAGCCAAACCTTTCCTAGCCTCACAGGTTGTCTACCCCTAAAAGTCTAGCTTGGGAGTTTGAAGATTTGAAGGGTCTAATGGAGGATTTGAAAGATAAAATTTGGTAAATATTACCATTAAGACATATATAACACTCTAACATAATAATATTTTATGACAAAATATTTCAAACCCTCTTTATTTTATCTGAGAGCAGGGGTTATTTTAGTTTGCATAGAAATGAAGATTTTGGGAAAAGTGGTGAAATGATGAACCAAAAGGATATAAAAGACAATATTATTATTTTATAAAATTTACAGGACCTCAAAAAGTATAAAAATCCTTTCTATAAGGTTTGGAACCAAACAGGGTGCTCCAACCAAAGAAGGTTGCAGTCATGTGTGAAGAGAATCCTTAAGCCTAAAAGCCAAATTGGGGGTCATATACATGTTTTGCCTCTTCAATGAATTAAAATTGATTGAAAAATGTTTTTTTTGTATAAAATATGTGTTTTATCCATCATGAGTCAAAGGAATCCATTGTAGTGATAGGTGGAGTCTCAAATATCATGCAAGCTTATTGTTAAGGTCTAGGCCTAGTACCAAACAAGGATAGGTTTTCATTTTTGGATCTTGAGGAGATAAAAAATTTATGGTAAAATTTTTCTTGGGTGAATATATAGGTTTTTGATCCATTTTGTTTCAAAAAAATTCATCATAACACCAAATATTGGCTTAAAAGCTCCCAAATCCTCACAAAATGCCCAAAATGGCTTGAAAGGTCAACTTCAATTGCTCATAACTTTCATGAACTCATGCATGGGACATGGAGGACTTTATGTCATTTGTATAAGGTCCTTGAGAATCCAAAGTTATCATTTTTAATTAATTCCAATGTGCCATGTTTATGAACAAAGGTTAAGAGGGTTGGTCACTCTAAAACCCTCCAAAACCCTATTTTGAGACCTAACAGTGAAAATGAGCCTAAAAGTGAATCTAGATGAGTTAATTTTATCCTTAGTGCTGAATTAATTTTTTTATAACTCTATTAGGATCACATCCATGGACTTGGATTATACGAAATTGTATGGAAAAGAGAAAAGTAGGGCTTATTTTGACCATTTTTTATGTTGTGTAGGCATGGTGAACTCCCAAGATATCAAATCACATTTGGATGGAATATTATGAATTTTTATAAGTACATAAATTCATTATATCAAGTTTAAAATCTTATAAGTGTGCCTTCCAACTCCTTTTAGTTAGTCTAGTGAGCCATCTAGTGAGGACTTAGAAAAAATGATAAATCTTCATTTAAAGAGCCTTTTAAGGCCAATTTATTATAAATAATGGAATTATCACTCCTTAAAAATTTCATTTCTCCTATATTATGTATCATATTATAGGTTTTAATAGCTTTAAGGTGCCAAGTGTGAGAGGTGAAGGGAAAAGGGCTATTTTTAGACTACCAAGTGTGATCATGCATGGCCAAGATGTTAGGAAAGGTCAAGAGCCTCCCAAATAAATGTGAGGGTTTTTTAGTAACCCATCCTATTCATATTTTTCATAAAATTTTATGAGGTGTAGAGTTTGGGTAGTTTTGGAAGGCCAATTATGAGTGACAATTTTTTATGCATAAAAAAGAGTTTCTTTACTATTTTTAGGTCCTAGATGATTAAAAATGATATTATTAATTATTTACATGATATTTATTTCCCCATTCCCCTCTCCCATGAATTTATAATTGGTCTTCACATTGGTGAAAAATATCATTGTGCCTCTTCAACTTCTCTTCTCTTTCTCTCTTCTTCCAAGTTCTATAAATTGGGCCTTCTTGGCCATTGTATGTATCTCTCTATTGGGTATGGAAAATACCCACAAAAATTATTCCTTGAATCAATAAAAACAAGTGGTTTTACCTCATTATAATAATTCACTAAGTGTACACGATAGTTTTTATTCTTGTGCAAGTGTGATGTCTATTTACCTTCACATATTACTCCTATTAGTACCTAGTGTGTTATGATTTCATTCTTGTAGATCAACAAGAAGTGTCAAGTGAATTTTTGGGAATTTTTAATATCTCATTAAATATAGTTTCTTATAATTCCTATTTCCTTATTCTTCCTAACCTATGTTATCTCCTAGACCCCATGTTGAAGCATTGATGTGTGTGTGTGAGAGAGAGAGTTGATATTGAGTAAAGTGTATATGTAACTTGTTCTTGGTTCCATGTGAATGTTAAAGGTATGAGTAGATAAAATAATTTGGTTTATCACCCCCATATAATAAGTTTACTTTCATGTTACCTCTATCCCTTTTCATCCCCACTTTTAGTAGTAGGATTTGAGCTTTATTGATACATCAAGGGGAACTAGCCCCTAATCTAGAGATCCACCTTCTAATAGGGATACCCATAGCCCTGAGGTGGTTCCCTTGCTTCACTTTAATGAGGATAATACTGTCCCATATCCTCATTGGGTTCAAATTTAAGTGACAATAGTGCTAATAGCACACTAAGTGAATGGAATTTAAATGTAAATTTAAAGGTGCACCCAATGTCATAATTATGATTCATCAGATCATAAAGTTGTTCATCCTAGTAGAATACAAATAAATAAAAACTATTTTTGAAAAAATAATATAATTTAAACCACATTAAACTTCCTTTAAGGTTATTGAAACCAACTAATCCAAAAAGTTCAACAACCATAGATCCATATAAATAGAAATATCACCTTCTATCTTAATTTATTTAGTGGAATTATCATTTTGGGATTCTTCCTTATTTTCAACATCTATGATGTCATTAATAATTTCATATCACTATACAACATTTAAATGAAAGCCATCAAAAACTTGCTTTATAAGATCACATCTACCACAACAACAACCTATCCACAACACAAAAAACTAATTATTGTGCTAACAATTAGTAGAATAATAAATTTAAATTAAAAAACCTAAATTGTACCTTATAATACAATGATTCATATAACTTCTAATGTTCAGTTTCTAGAGTATTTATTTATTAAAAAAATCATGTTTTACTTCATTATGTTTGCTCTAAAATCAAAATGTTTCAAAAAATTAATAAATTTGTGGGACAAGGTATATTATTGTAAATAAAGCCTAATAACCACACACAATTAATAAATATTATCACTTAGTTGGAAAACATTAACCTAAAACTATTTTTTATACATATTTAACTAATTAATTACAACCATGTTCAATGCTAGAGTTAAAAATAAATAATTAAATAAAGAGAAATGAGGTAGGGAAATCACACTTATATCAAATAATATTAAATCTAAATAAAGTATACAAAATATAAAAAACACCTAAGTTTCATAAACATGGATCTAATTAGATATGCCTTCAATAATATACTATGAAATTATTATCCAAGAATTCTTCTATGGATACTTCATGGAGATATTTATCCAAATCCCTTGCCTTTTATAGATAACAATGGTAAAGTTTCAATGGTGTGATAATTTTTTCAATCGTAATGACTAAGATTGTGGGGGGTGTCCGGGGGGGGGGGTCGGTGGGTGAATCAGTCTTTAAAACCTTTACTACATATGCATGAAACATAAGAACACAAGATAACACAAATTATATGTTGGAAACCCTAAATGGGAATAAAACACATTGATATCTAAAAATTTAATACATTCATATAATACAAACACCAAATTTAGTGAAGTACCAACTTCACATGGAGCACCAACCCCAACTAGGCATAAACTTAGCTAGGCTTTAGCAAACACCAACTTGTAAGGTGACACCAACCCATATATGACTTAGCATGAAAATATCCACATGATTTATTTTAACACCTTATGGACACATTATTTCTCAAAAAACTTATTATTACAACCTCTTTATCTCTTCACACTCTTATCCTTCTCAAGCCTACCTCTAGGCTTCTTCGCTCTACTAGGTCTCTTCAAGACTAATTAGGTCATATGAACTCAATTTACATACTTAGACATCATAATAGATATCCATTATTAGCTATATACACACATATAATGGTCTACATGACCTCCTTATACTCCTCAATGTGCTCTTTTATTCTCTTGCACTCTACCCACTCAAATAGGCCAAAAATTACCTTGTATTTATACAAACATCTTCTTCATATCCTTCTTGGTTGGCTAAACACCCTTAACCTATTATTTATGAAATATAATATATCTTATTAAATATAATAAACATGAATCAAACATTTTTTAAGTCACTTTAGTTCTTACATACCTTAATTAGGCCTCATTTAATATTGATGTCTCATGGAGACCTAATTTCATTAGGTCTACTTTAGAACACGTTACACTTTGCCTTCCTTAAAAAACTTTAAAAATACACATAAAATATTAAAATATCATACACACACACACACACACACACACACACACACACACACACACACACACACACACACACACACACACACACACCTATAATAATATCATATAGGCTCCATAACACCTTTAAATTCCATCCACCACTTGAAACCTTTCTCAAAACACTATTCACAATAGGCCTTCATACACACAGAAAGTCTATCTTGAACAACTAAAGCATAAACATAATTTAACCAATTAAAAATTAAAATAAATCACATATTAATAAACCTCATGACCTCATGGTCATCATAAAATTCATTATATATTTCAACTCAGGGTATAAAAGCTCAACCTCTTCTCTACAAAATACTCACTTTGAATTGCTAACTAGCCTCAAAACACAGTCACAAAAACTTGAACTTATGACACGTAAAATAAAAAAATAAAGGAATTAAAATGAACTAAAATTATCCTAAAATATACTTATAACATCCTCTAACAAAAATATCATAATTTATAATATAAACTATTGGTCTTGATGACCAATTTATTGACCTTTTCTCACAAACCTCACTCAGCTAGACAAGTCATTTTGGCTTTAACATTTTCAATAATTTAAATAAATACCAAAAATTATATAAATAATTAATAGGACATAAAATAAATAATAAAAACACCATGTTAATTATATAATTCAACTTAGGTCAAATAACCTCCTACTCATCACTACAACATGCTTACCTAGATCCACTAGTTTCCCTTACAACACAATGATGGTGACAATGACCTTTAAAACCTATATGAAAACTTTTATAGAATGAAAATTCATGTATATGATATTATAATAACATTATAAAAATATCATATATAAATATAACATCATCAAATATAAAATATTGGTCTTGTAGACCAATCTCATGACTTTACATCTCACTATCTCATCTACACCAGACAAGTCAACTTGTAACTTTTTCACTATAAATATTAACCTCAAAAAATTATACAAAACATGAAAATGTATTAAAATTATTTAAAAATATCTCTATAAACTTGGTTTCATCCCTATTCCATGATAACACATTCCTAAACCTCTTCTCACTGTTGTTTGGGTTACTTACTGGTTCCACCATTAGGCATATTAGTGATAGGTTATCTTCGATGAATGATTTATCACATATAAGGGATATAACCTATCCATAAACCACCATGTAAATTAAATACAAGTCTCAAACTTTTTCCTCCATCCATTTATCAACTTTGACTTGGTCAAATCTGACTGCTAAAATAAATCTCTAAGAAATAAGGCATTTCCTATAGGGTCCACTCACTTACCTAAAGACTCAATCACACCTATAGATTCCTAGGAAAGTTTAATATGACTTAAAATCACTAAACTAGCCATAAAAATCCATTGTAATAATTTTATAACAACATCTTTCATATTGGGTGATAATTAGGGTTCTTTGAGGGTTTAAACCATCTTCCACTATTAACAATCATTCATAAAGCTTAAAAAAACTAATGCATGGAACTTTATTCCAAGACCCTTCCCCATATATAATGAATATCTTAGGTCCTCATGTAGATTCTCCACGTGCCAATGAATAGTTTTAAAACCTTCTCGGGTAGGCAACTCTTGATCCTATGCACTCAAGAGAACTTAAAAAACATTTTCAAACCTAAACCTTCAAAATTTGACCTTAGACTTTTTCAACACACTTGGGACAACCTATCACACTTCTTACAAAGCTCACCTATGAATACTTGCCTTGGAAACTGAACCTCATGCCTCATTAGGCCATGCTCTCACCACCTTGATTTTTGCATTTAAGTTTTCATGCTATATTAGACTTGGAAACACACCTTCTTACCACTATAAATGCACTATACACCTCATAAACATGCTAAAAAAACCTCAAAAAACCTTTCATGCCTTTATGCATCCATAACACCAAGTCATCATACTCATACCTTCTCACAAAGACTTTTCATATCATGACTAGTCTTAGTCTACTCAAGCACTTGACCTTCATGCCTCTTTTTATGCTCTCAACACCTCATTGTCATGCTCAAAATCTCACTCTCATGCCATACAACATCTCACATGCTCATTCTTATCTTGAAATCTAAATCTCATACCTCATTTGACCACCATCTCTCTTTTTTCTCTCTAAACCTTGACCTGTAAACCACTTATTCCTTGAAACTAACCTTTTAAGCACTATCTAAGATTTGAACACCTCATATGTAAGCCATAAAACATCTTACCATGATCAACCACTGTAAACAATCTTCTCACATGCTTGAGACCACTCATCTCATCAAGTAACCAAGCCCATGCCTTCACATAAGGTCTCTTCATACCATGACTATGCCATGACAAGACTCCTTAAGTTATTTATATTTGACATAAGGATATCTTCTTAAGAATTTATCTCATCACAATAACACTCAACTATCCACTGCAACAATCTCTTAAATGAACTCAAACAAACCTCATCACAACACTCTTCTTTGTTAAGAAATTGATAACTGACCTTGATCATCCATCACTAGAATAACGTCAAACATGAAAAAATACTTCCAACAACAAAGACAATATTGAGAAACAAATTTTACCATTGATCACCTTTTACAACCTCACATTGATGCCTAAACTATCCTTACTTTCTTGGACATCATCATTCACTCATGCATACCTCATTGACCACTCACCATAAATCTTCACCAGATGCATCTAAACATCAATGATAACACACTTTGACATTAATGACATTAGATTAACATCAATTACAATACCATGACAAAAAAAATTCCCTTGTCATTAATGGCAAATCACACTACAATCTGATCAATCTCTTCTCCCCTAAATTGGTCTTTTTCCCTCTTTGACATTAATGACAAATGATCTTCCACAAATAGCTATTTGATCCTCGAACCTAAACTTCAAGAAATTCATAATGAAATACTCACCAAAAACTCACCTTAGTCTTATACCAATTATTTTAGATAACTTCTAGAATGCTTGAATTTCTCCTCAATAAACCATGACTCTTATGTCATCTACATCTTGATTAAACTGCATATAAAGCTCCATCTCAAATTTTGATTGTTCTTAATATCCTTAGATATATGACATCAACCTCAAATATGCCTTCATACTAACTTTAAATTTCACATATATGCCTTGATCCTTTTAATCAAAGAGATAATAAGCTCCCCCTATATCCATACTCTCCTTTTAAGTCACATAATCAATACAATCTCTTCTGATCTCATTCATTCTTGATTAGACCTTTGTTCACACCATAAATACTCTTGTTATCATCCTCTTATCTCCATAATACATTTTTATCTCCATATACAACATGAAAACCCTTATTTTATTGTTTCACTTCTCATTAGGTCTGTAGAACACCTAGTTTACTATCTACCATACTTTTATCTTGCTTGATCACATTCACCTCACACATCACATTAACCTCACATAACTAGGGCATACTAAGCATAAATATATATGATACATGACCCAAATTCCATCTTCAAAGGCCTAGATCAATCACACTCAATGACTATGAGCATAAAACATCCCTATAATCAATGCTCATCCACCATGTCTATTAGGTCTATTTACAATCAAAGATATTATTAGAAGGGAAAAATCTAGTCCTCCATGATGGAGTA
>JARHVA010003854.1:1160000-1217500 GCA_037957365.1 Torreya grandis
TGGGTCATGATGATATAACTTCCATGAAAAATATCTCACCATCTATTTTACATAATTTTAAAGGTAAATCCTCAGATGAACCACATTAGTTCCTCTTTGAATTTTAGGTTGTCTACCAAGTATATGACTATGTCACATACAATCAAAAGTTGAAGTTATTCCCATATACACTTAAGGATGCATCTTTGAGATGGTTCATGTTACTTGAGGGTAATTATATAATAACTTGGGATGAAATAAAAAATTAATTTATTGATAAATATAAAGATTATTGTAGAGTCAGATAATGAAAATAAGACTTTTTTAAGATAAAACAAAATGAATATAAAACCTTAGAAGATTACCTTGATAGGTTTATATTTTCCCATAAACAGAATGGTTACCAACTCACATAGGAATTCATCAAAATAGTATTTCTTAAAGGCCTAGAGGATGATACACATGATGATTTTAACATAATGGGAAAGGCTGGCATTGACAAGTTAACCTTTCATGAAATTTCAACATTATGTACTAACTATTCTAGGGCATGACCTAGCATAAGGAAATCAAGGTTAGGAAAATCACATGAAGTTAGTCAATTAATGGAAGAATTTTATAATTTTAAAATAGATATTATATTATAATTTACATCCATAATAGATGGACTCAAATTCAATTCCAATGCTACAAACATTGAACAATTTTTGATATATTATCATAGATGTAGACTCAAACATGAGGTAAAAGATTTTCCTTTACATAAAATAAAGGTATGTGATATTTGTGACCTATACCATGACAATAAGATTTTAAATCATATTCTTACCATAATAAATAAATTAAAACAAGTGGTGCATGTATTTGAGGAAGTGAAATTTATCCAATGATAAGGAAATCAATAATTCCATCCTAAAAGTTAATTTGGTCCAAGATTTCCCCTTAATCCATGAATGACAACATGGGATGGACAAGTCGCACCACCAATGTGGGGACCAACACCACAACCACAGCCATGGGTTACTCAAGAATAGATGCCAAGGATGTGTGGAATTCCTCAAAATCCTTCACAATCTTAGTGACAAAAGTAGAATCAATAACCTCATTGGATATAATACTCACAACCTCAATGTCCAAATCAAAAATATCAAACACAAAGAAGGTTTATTATAAAGAAGGATTTGATTCCTTTATAACCTCAACCACCACTAATTTAATAGTAGGTTAACCAACCACATTTACCTTTCCAACAAGTGGAAAATCTTAAGAATAGGAAAAATACACTTGTTTATGGAGCTGATAAATAAAGTAATGTTGCAAGTGGTTAGGTTGAGTGGAATAATGTTCAACTCAAATCAATAAAGGTAGTAGGAGATTAACCCTTTACCATAACTAAATTTCCTAATGATGATGACATTTTGGAGTCTCCTCTAGTCTAATAACTAAATGAAGACAAGGCAGAAGCCAAAATAACTCCAATCACACCAACCAAAATTCCAGATCCCCCTGTTATTCCATTTCCTAAGAGACTTAAGGAAGAAAACCTAAGGATGATTGTTAATTAATGCATGGATTAAAAAATATGAAGATTTAAGTTTCACTGCTAGGATACATTAAGGATATTCCTGAGTTGAATCAAATCATTAAAATATTATGCATCAAAACACCAAGAAGGAAAAAATAATATCCTGGAGTAATTCAAGTAAGTAGACAAATTATTGATTTACTATAGGAAACATACTTGCTCCTAAATACATAGACTCTAGTAGTCCTATGATGACTATAATAGTTGGGAACAAGTCCATACCAAATATTCTTATGGATATAGGTGTTACCATCAACATAATAACTGTCAACATAGTATAATATTTATCCATCATTTAACTTCACCCTACCACTATAATCTTGTAAATGGTAGATCAATTTATTATTACACCTGAAGGAACCATAGAAAATGTGCTAGTCACCATGGACACTTTGGAATATAATATAAATTTAATGATCCTTCAACCTAAATCCAAGAGGGTAGGATATCCAATCAATCTTGGAAGACATTGGTTAGCTATAGTTGTAGCATGAATTGACTATAGATATAAAACATGCCTCTTTCCAATGGAATTCATGCCAAAAAAATATCTCTTTGTCTACTTGATAGACCTTTAATGGGTCTTTCTAAATAGATATGTGTCTATCAAACTATAAAAAATTAGAATAGTGTGTCTTCCTTAGCCATGGTTACCATAAAATAGCATGTCTAAAAGTTTGAGGAAGAAATAATAGAAGATTTTGACCAAGATAGCCCAACTCTGAAGTCTGACAACCTAGCTCCAAATTTCAATAACCTAGCTCTAATGTTTGAAAGCCTACCTTCAAATATTAACATCTTACCTTTGAATACTAACATATTACGTCTGAATACTAATAGCTTAGCTCCAAAGACTGAAATTTTAGTTTCAAAGATGAACAATCATGAATGGGAAGAATCTAATTCCACTATTGAAAACCAACATGATGACAAAAGTTCCCAAAACATGTTATCTATTTCAAAAAATATCCATCAAGCCATAATTGATGGGGCTCAAAATGGGAATAATTCATTTTTACATGATTTTCATTGTCAATTAACCAATATGTCATCCACAAGTGAAACCTTTTACAAGTATGTGGATATTTTTCACATGTTATTACTACACACATGTCCATTGAATGTCTTGATGAGTAAATATTAAAAATTAATTCCATTAATCTATCCATTAAAAAAATTATAATCCAACCTAGTAAACTATTGAATATCAACAGTTGGTTGACTAACTAGAAAGAAAGTAAATTGTTTGATATATTGGTATGACACACAAAATCCTTTGCTTGAGATTATAGTGATATGAAAGGAATACTTCCTAGTGTATGTACACATCACATCTACACCAAATATGCTAGACTAATCAAACAACCACAATGGAGAATTAACATAGCCTTAAAATAAATTGTAAAGAAAGAGAGAAAAATTATTAGAAGTTGGTTTCATTTACCCGATATCTGATTGTCAATAGGTTTCACCTCTGATTATTATTCCTACGAAGAGTGGAAAATGGATATTCTATGTAGATTAAAGAGATATAAATAAAGCCACTATGAAAGATTAATTTCCTTTACCTTTTATTGACCATGTTTTGGACAACTTGGTAGGAAAGTAGTATTTCCCTTTCTTAGATGGTTCAATGGATATAATTCAATTATAATAGCCCATGAAGATCAATATAAAACTATATTTACCTTCCCATAGGGAACATTTTCTTATACATTCTATCCTTTTGTATTATATAATGCACCTGTTACTTTTTAGATAGTAGTGTTAGCCATCTTTTCTGATATTATAAATGATTGTGTGGAAGTATACATGGATGATATCACTATCCATGGCATTATGTTTGATGAAGCATTAAATTTTTTGGATAAAGTGCTAACCAAATTTGAATAACATCAAGTATTTTTTAGTCATGAAAAGTGTATAATAATGGTTGATGAAGGGATAATCTTAGGACATCATATCTCTTCTTAAGGAATAAAAGTGGATCCCAAAAATATTGAGTTAATTTCTAGTCTTCTGATTCGTCAAACACAAATAGATGTCAAAAACTTTCTTGGTCATGTAGGATATTACAGAAGATTTATTGAAGACTTTAGAAAAATAATTATACCTACGTTTAATTTTGTAACAAAAGACAGTGAATTTGTATGGGATGATAAGTGTCAAGAATTTTTTGAAACATTAAAGAACAAACTCATGACTACTCTAGTTTTGAAAGGACCTAATTAGAAATAGCCTTTTCATATCTATACTAATGCACTAGGATCAATTATTGAATAAAGAGATGAGGAAGTAAAAATGTATGCCATCTATTATATCAACAAGAATCTTACTTCCATAAAGAAATACTACACTACTACATAAAATTAATTTCTTATTATTGTGTATGCCATAAACAAGTTTAGTCATTACATTATTGGTTATTATGTATTTATTTATATAGATCATTAAACTAATAAGTACTTAATGAATAAATTAGTATTAGATAGGATAATTATTATATGGCTACTATTATTGCAATAATTTGACATTACCATAATATAAAAACTTAGGAAGTATAATGTTGTTGCTAAATTTTTATTTAGATTGGTCACTACATGTGAATATGAACTGTGGAGGATTATTTTAGAGATGAGCAATTTTTTTCCCTATATCTACATATTCCCCATGGTTTCTATATTAACATGGAAGTTTCAAGATTCCATTGCTTCTAAATAATGGGAAAATTTTAATGAGATAGAGTTCTCATTTCAAGTGGTTTAAAAGCATGTTGTTTAAATTAGACCTGATTATGTACTTCAAAAGTGTTTCAGAGAAGATGAAGTATTTGACATCATAAGAGCATGCCATAGTGAACCAAGAGGAGGATAATATTCAAAAAAATACAATTCATAAGATCCTTAGTGTAGGTTATTACTGTCCATCTCTGTATAAGATTGTAAAAAGGTTTGTAAGGTAATGTCATCCTTTCCAAAATATGGGTAAGCGTACTCTATCCTAAAAATGACTCTCCATCTTCAAAAAAGTTTAGAACCATTTTAGAAATGGGGTTTGGATTTTGTTGGACTAATCAACCCACCATCTCAAGGAAAAGAGTATTTATTAGTATGTGCTGATTATGTTACTAAGTGGGATAAAGTGCAAGCACTCACCTTTGCTAGGGAGGAAATGGTTGCTAATTTCCTATATTATAGGATCATGTTGATATTTGGATCTCCTAGATATATTATTTATCATAAAGGTACCCAATTCATGTATAACATGATCAAGGCTTCTAGATAATTATACCAAAAAAATCACCAAAAATCCTCACCATATCACCCCTAAGCTAATGGGTAAGTAGAGGTCACCAACTAAAAGTTGGAAAATATTCTGACCAAAATAGTTAATAGTACCAGATAGATTACCTCAAGTAGTTTTGGAATATAATATAAAATGGAAGCCTACCATAGGATTCTACCCATATGAGCTTGTGTTTGGAAATAAACCTTTGTTACTAATAGAGTTTTAACTAAATACACTAAAGACATCATTTGATATGGGAATTTTTTAATGAAGAATAGAAGGAAAGAATCATGCAAACAAATGGGTTAGATGCGCTCACTCAAACCAACATGATATAAAAGTAGAGAATGTAGTGGCATGATACTTAGATAAGAGAAAAATAGTTGTAAGAAAGAGATTGGGTACTTCTATTTGATTCTAAATTATAACATTTCAAAGGTAAACTCAAGACAAGATGGTTAGGTACATACTTAATCAAAACTATTCACAACAATGGATTTGTTCAAATTCAACCAATTACTTGTGACCAAAGGACACTTTTGTTCAATTTTTATAGACTTAAATTATATATAAGACCTCTTATCAAGGAAGAATTGACTAAGAAAAATCAAGACAAATTTGACCTTGTGGAAGAACCTAGTTCTTCCACTAAGGCCAAAGGAGTTTTGTATCAAACATCCAATAAAGGAGGAGTCATGAAAAATAGAAAATGGTGGTTTTCCTCCATTAAAAATTTAATATATTTATAGATATAAAATAATGTATAATAAAAAACTACTAAAAATTAAAAACCAAATATGACACTTTTTAAAAGAAACTTTTGCAATAAACATCAATTGTTATATTTTCAACTAACTTATATTCTCAAAATTATTTATCCTTATAGGACATATATAAAATTTAGGAGATAATCATGTAGCCATATAGTATTGGTATAGTTTTAATTCCTTCCAAATATGTTAGGTATTTTCTATTTTATGTTCTACGTGTATGACCATTAGGCAGATAACACTTTTCAAATGGATAAGATATTTTGATGACACATGCATGTGTTTAAAACAGGGACCATCTTCGCATTTCAATATTTGATGTGAAGTTATTCTAAAATATTTTTTCAAAAATATATGACTTGATGCAAAAGTCATTATGAATATTATTTCAAATGTTTCCAAGTATGATCCCTCGCACCACATCATTGATAGTGACCCTAAAAAGTGCTTTTTCATTAAACTTCACATGATTCCAAGTGTTTGGTCATAATTGTTTTCATAATTACATGATACACCTTTATTTGATATTCAATATTGCATTGTATCACCATTTCCTTGCCTTCCTCTATACTCTACAATTTTAAATTCAATTTTTCATCATGCAAGCATATTTTTGAGATTACTATGAACAACATCAAATATGGGAGGCAAAAAGAAGAAAAGTGAACTAGAGTTAGTAGAAGCATTACTAAAAGACGATTAAGTTAGGGTTATTTTTGATATGGAAGGATGGTTGAATTTTTTGAAAACATTTGTTTTTGAAGAAAACATTATCTAGGAATTTTTAGAATCTTTTGATGAGGATCATTTTATTGTTAGAGGTGAGCATACTCCTATGGATTCTTATATGTTTAGTGAACTATCAGGGATTTATGAATAGGGTTTAGTTTTCATTGATAAATTAAGTTCTATCAATATAATTTAAATATTCATTAATGTAAATGAACCCTATCTAAAGCTAGCGAAAACCCCACAAGGCATGGCCATAGGAATCATTCGAGACAATCTTCTACGTCCTTAGCATAATTTCACATACTAGACTCACCTATGATGGAAAATTTACTATGGTCAATGGAGATACCATGAGTTTTCTCATTCATTTGAGGAAAGGTGCCACTAGACCATAATTTCAAGTAAACCTACAATCTTTTCTTCAATGTGTTATAATTAATATATCTCAAAAATTAAAAAGGGGAGCTGGGTCAATCAATTATCATGGTTTGATTTACTTTATTTGTCAGCATCATTTTTTGAAGAAACCTAGAGGTGAAAAATCTTGGTCCTCATTTCTATAAAAATTATCCCAAAGTTTTGTTAATAAATCACCATATCTTATTTCTCCTCCTCCCACAACAAGAAAAATAGGGATTTCGTCAAAAATCCCTACTCCATCAGTCAAACCCCAATAAATTCATTGACTAATTATCTAAGAGGAAGAAGAAGGTGATGTGCAGGTAGTTGAAATTTTGGGAATTTCAAGCTATCCCATAGAAGTTATGGATTTTGAACAAATAGTTGAATAAGAAACCCATACATAAGAAATTTTAGTTAAAGAAGAAACCCCTACACAGGAAATTATAATAGAAGAATAAGATTGGCCCTCTATAGTTAACAAGGGTAAAAATCCAATGATATAAGAAGCTTCATCTTCTCCCTAGCCTACTCATGAAGATAAGGAGTTGCAACATGCCATGACTCTATCCTAGCATGAGGAAACCATTCGTAAAAAATGGGTAGAGTTATATTTTCTTTGATTGACACTGCAAGGTAAGAGTTAAACTATTTATAGTTTATAAAGAAGATCATATGTGTGTATTGGTATGAGATTTCATCCACCCATTATTTTTGGTCCTATGTCTCCCTAAATTTTTATTAACAATCAGGCAAAACTAGAATATTAGGCATGGCTACATATAGAGGTAAGATATTTAGGATTTTTGACTAGAATTCATCATGATTAGGGGAACCACTTTCAAATATATGATCTTAGTAAGTATATGGAATCTAAAATCTTGGATTGAATAATAATTATCCCACTATATTGAAAGATTACTTGGAAAAGGTAAAGTACAGATGAAAATTGATGAGCATTCCATATAACATATCTCATATAAACTATCCATAAGTGTTGTATTTTGGTTATATATAGATTACATTTAATATTTAAGGTTGTATATAAGTTGGAAATGAGTGCAATTGTCTTTTATTTTTATGTGATATATTTTTGACTCTTTATCTTGTTATTTGTGTCTAACTATGATGAAATGGCTACACTTTTGTATACAAAAATACATCTCTATGGTGGGATCATTTTGAGAAGTCATCAATAGTTTTGGCATCCCTTTTTGGCAATAGTTTAAAATATTTTATGAATAACACATCGAGATCCAAATATTTATAACTATGAAGATGCTCCAAAGATGTTCTAAAGATGCTTTTAAGACTTATCTAGCCATACTCTAAAGATGCCTCATCACAACTTGAAGATGCCCAACTATACCATAAAAATAAATATAGCAATGCCAAAGATATATATATATATATATATATATATATATATATATATATATATATATATATATATATATATATATATATATAGACTTCCCTTTTTTAGATATCTTCTTTTATACATTGTTATTCATAGTAATGGTCTAAAATTATCCAGACATAAATGTATTTATATTTTTTAAAATTATATATAATCTCTTTAGATATATATTAGTTTTTCTCAATCTATTGTTAGTTGAGACAATTCTACTTAAGCATTCATGAAGATTCATTTAAACATGTAGATTAAATAATGACTAAGTAACCATCCACATATATATGACACATAAGAACACAAGATAACACAACTTATATGTGGGAAACCCTCAAAGGGAATAAAACCCATTTATATCTAAAAATAGACTATAGTTCTATAATACAAACACTAATTTTAGTGAATTACCAACTTTACATAAAGCATCAACCCCAACTAGTTAATCATCAACTCAAATAGGCTTTATCAAGAACCAACATGCAAGGAGGCACCAACCCCCTAGATCACTTAGCACCAAATGAAAAACCTAATTTATTTGATCATATTTTTTATGTCTTTTTTCTCAACCAACTCATGATGAACACCTCTTCAAATCTTTGTACTCTTATCCTTCTCAACATTGACTCTAGACTTCTTCACTCTATTAAGTCTATTCAAGAATGATTAGGTCATCTAACCTTGATATCCATACTTAGACCTCTTGTTAGATATTCATGACTATCTATATAAACTAATATGATTGTATACATGACCTCATTCTACTCCTCAATGTGCTCTTTTATTCACTTTCACTCTACCCATTCAAATAGGCCTAAAACTACCTTATATTTATACAAGCCTCTTGTTCATATCCTTCTTGGTCAGCCAAACACCATTAACCTATTAGGTTAGACATGGAATATATATTATTACATATAATAAACATTAATTAGATGTTATTTTATTTCCTTTAGGTTTGAAATGCCTTAGTTATGCCTCATTTAATCTTTAGGTCTCTTGGAGACCTAATTCCATTAGGTCTACTTTAGAACATGTTAGTCTTTGCCTTTAAAACAGTTTCAAACTCCACATAAAGAAGTAAAAGATCATAAAATAATAAAATATACATATAATAATCTCATATAGGCTCCATAACACCTTTCAAGTCCAACCACCACTTGAACCCTTTCTCAAAACATTGTGTAAAATAGGCCTTCATACACACATAAAGTCTATCTTGAACAATTGAAACGTAAACACAATTTTAAAAAATAGCTATAAAAATAAATCACATTTTTATAAAAATCATCACCTCATGTTCATCACAAAATTTATTATATACTTCAACTCATGTTATATAGGCTCAAACTCTTCTCTATAAAATGCTCACTTTGAATTGTCAACTAGCCTCAAAATATAGTCATGGAAACATGAACTTATAACACCTAAAATAACACAATCAAGGACTTAAAATGAATTAAAATAATCCTTAAACATCCTTAAACCAATGTAACATAAAAATATCATAATATATAATGGAAATTATTTGTCTTACAAACTAATTTGTTAACATTCTCTCTCACAGACCTCACTCAGCCAAATACGATATTCTAGCTTCAACATTTTTGTTACTTTTACTGACTACCAAAAATTATAAAATGAATGAATAGAACAAAAAATTACCAAGAAAAAAAACCTTGTGGATTATATACTTCAACGCAGGGCAAAGATCCTTGAACTCATCATTGGAACATGCTTACCCAGATTTGTTAGTTTCCCTTATATCACAATCATGGTGGCAATGACCTTCAACACCTATATGACCACTTTTAGAGAATTTAAATGCATGTATATTATCTTATGATACCATTAAAAAAATATAAGATATAAATATAACATGGTCAAATATAAAATATTGGTCTTTTAGACCAATCTCATGACCTTACATCTTATTGTCTCATATATACCAAATGGGTCAACTTGTGAGCAAATTTTTCACTATAACTACTAACATCCAAAAATTCATGTCTTAAAAGTCATGAAAAATATCTCCATTCACTTGGTTTGATCCTTATTCTATGATAACACATTCCTAAACCTCATCTCACTGATGCCTAGATTTCTCACTATTTCTACCATTGGGCCTATTAGTGACATGCTATCTCGGATGACTAGTTTAGCATACCTAAGTGCTAGAAACCTATCTAGAAACCACCATGGACATTAAATTATAGTCTCAAACTCTATATTCCATATATTTATCAACTTTAACTTGGTCAACTCTAAATAATATAATAAATATCCAAGAAATAATGCCTCTCATTTAGGGTCGACTCACTTACCTGAAGACTCAATCATACCTAGAGATGCCTAAGAGAGTTGACTACAACCTAAAATAATTAAACTATACATACCAATCCATTATGATCACTTTAGAACAATTTCTTTTATATTGGGTCGCTATTAGATTTCCTTGAGGGTTTAAACCATCTTCCACTATTATTAATCATTCATAAATATTAGCCCCTCATTCTAAAAACTAATTACTAGAACTTTGAGTTAGGACCCTTTCCCATCTAAAATTAATAGATTAGGCTGTCATGCAGATGCTACACATTCTAACCAACACTTGAAAATGTTATAGGTAAAATGACTAAGAGGGTAGGTGAATCAATGATGGAGGATATTTCAAATTTAAGTCCAATCCTTTCAAACCCTTAATCAATTACAACAAGATTTCATAGAATATACAAGTCATTCATAATAATGAACAATATATAATGTAAGATCACACATACACACAATACAAGATGTATGTTGGAAACCCTCTTGAGGAATAGAAACCACTCTCAAGCCTATAAACACATAGACTACTTGTCCTAAAAGGTATTATAAACATGATACTTTAGTGAAACACCCATTCCACAAGGATCACCTGACCCTATCTATTTGAGTACCCACATAATTAGAATTTTTTACAAGATTCACCTTGTAAGGATGAACCAACCCCTAAATGTTGAGTACCCACAAAAAACATAGTAAATGAACATCTATTTATTATTTATTACCTACCAATCTGATGAAGATAAGATCTATAGTATCTCTCTTCAACTCTACACACTCTAGCTTTCACACCTTCTTAAAATATCTAGAACTACTTTTTGGATCACTCTACACTTGTTTACACATACTCAAATAGAGAAATAAATCTATAAAAATATCAAAAAAATGATAAAATGTTCATACACATATTCCACACTCCAATATATCTCTTAATTCATCTTTCAAACTTACACAACATCTCCTATCCTTCGCTCACACTCAAATCATCCAAAATAGTCTTTGGATCAACCTAGACCTCTTTGCTCATCCTCAATATTCAAAGCTACAAGAGAACTATTATGACATCATAATTATGACCTACAAGTTATAAACACAATCCTAAACCATTTTTGCACCTCAATACATCTACTAGGAACCCTCACTCTCCTTTGCCTCTCAACTCTATACTCTTGCTCCACCACAATGCTAGAAACCATCACCTTTGATTTCAACTTTTATAGAACCTTCATGATTATTATCTTCTTTTTCAAACATTATACTTGAATTAACCCTTAATAATTATATCACACTAATACATATCTCAATACCATTCCTCATAGGTTGGCCATAGCCTCTATGATTCACCCTTAAGGAGCTACACCTTTCAATTACGCCTTAGTAGCCTTTATAGGTCTCATAGAGACCTATTCACTCCTTTATAACTTCATCAATCAAATTATAAACATAATACCACTTAAAATGCATAGGTCCACTACAAATTACCTCTTTGACATCCTCAAATAATTAAAATCATCATTACATTCTTCTACAAATGCTCAATCTACTCAAATAATAGTATTGTACACAAGAACATCATGAATGAACAATCAATTTCTAAGCATTTTTTCATACTAAATATGGATTTTTATAACCTAAAAAATCCATATAAATCATCTTTATGGAGTCTACAATAATATCCAATAGCTAAGTCACCTTGAAACATCATTATACCATCAGAACAAACTTAATTAACCTTCTTGGGTCACTTACAAAACATAGTCAAACCTTTAGTCAAATAAAGATCTCAACATATACAAATTTAAAAATATTAAAACCTTCTAAATAATTTTTATATATGTTACTTGGAGTCTTTCACAACTTTGATTTTTACATCACCTTTGAATTCATCCTAGATCAAAAGATATGAGCAAAATAGTCATCACTAGTTTTCACTCATTAATTTGAATATTCAAATTCCAATGATCCTTGTGTACATGTTAAACCTTGGACACTTTTCCATCATCTCATGCCTTCTCATATCTTTAAAAAATATGCACCGATGATCTCCTTATAATTATCTTGGTATTTAACTTACAATGCTCACTATTGATCATTTAGTAGAACTCTTGAGATCATGACATTTGGCAGCCTAACATGCCTTCTGAGCACATTATTGTCAGTCCACACTATTGTACCAGTTGGAATCCCCACATGCCCTTTGAATACTATTTTTAGACTTAATTCACTTATTGCACTTGATATCTTTTCATGATTTTATCACACTACTGTTAGACTTCATGTGCTTATGCCACTTGGCAGTTATACGTGTAATCTGAGCATCCTTTTACTACTTGAATCCATGTGCTTACATCACTTGGCAGCCCCACATTCCTTCTAAGAATCCTTTAACATATTGACTTAATATTAACCATTTATCTCTATCTATATGAACACCCATGATTTATTGATCTTATGATAAAAATTCATAAACATGACACATGTCACTAGCACATGCAATCTTAGGTACCTTTAACATTTTGACTAAATGCATGTTGTTGATCTCTTCACGAGTAGCTTGGTCTTTAACATTACTAAACATATGACACTTTTACCTATTTGAATAAATATGCATTATAGATCTACATTTTTATAAATACCCACTTGTTTTTAGATCTTTATATGGTCTGAGTATTTACCTTTGCTTAAACATCTGATGCTTTGACCTATTTGACTCACTATGCATCATAGATCTTAATTTATATGAACAACCACTCAATGTTAGATCCTTATCTAGTAATTATCTTTACCTTTACTTAAACATCAGACACTTTGACCTATTTTACTCAATGTGCATCATAGATCTATATTTTTATGAACATCCACTCATCATTAGATCTCCCTTTGCAAATTTGGTGAAGTATGGGAATTTAGTTAACTCTGTATGAGAAGCCAACTTTACACCTTAAATTTTTTTGCTATGGTTAACCTAATTACCTAAAATTTTAACCACGTGATCATATTTCATAGGAGAATCCAACCATATATCAAGCTACTCTTATAACCTTCACACATGTGAAATATAATGTCATTAATATGCCTACTCAGATTTTTCTACCACAGAACCAACTATGCCTAGATGAACATAATGAAGAACCAAATGAATACGATGCACTTAAAAAAGTTCTACAATCATAATTTACCTCTTATAGGACCCCTCACATATTATCAATACTTTAAACCCATCCCTAATCATCCATAATCAATCAAACTCTGAAGATCAAACAAGTACACTTAGGCACACCTAAAGCATGCTTTGTCATTATCACTCTAGCACACATGACACCTCATCAACATATTTGGTCACTTTGGAGACATTATTTATAAACCTCCAATAATCTCCCCTTTTTTATTGATTTTAAACACCAATACAAAGCTTATGCTTAGACTTTGTCTCTCTTTTTGGGTAGTTTCTCCTCCTTTGACATAATGACAAAGTGGGCTCAACTTTTGATCCTATAGACTTGAAAAGAATTTTAAGACCAATAACAGGAAGGGACCACCTATGGGAGATGATACAAACTACCCCTAACACTAAGTATATCACTTTTTCTTGATACCACCTTAATTATTCTCCTTTTCTTTACCATGACAACACTTCTTTGACCATGCACTGCTATTATGAAGACAAAACATACATGAACAACAAAAAATACATGAACTTACCTTGAAAACATTAAGAGGGACTCCCCATAAGTCACTTGATCTTAAGCACCTTTTTTAGCATCTTCAAAAAAATTCTATCTCAAATTATACTACATAGTGCACTGATCCTAGGACTTGAAAATTTACAAAGCTCACCCTTTTATTTATGCATGATGATTCAATACCTTTTCAAAACACATGACTTGGTTTGATCAAGTCATCATATCAATATTATGTAATTTATAACTTTAGTAGATATTTTCACACTTATATCATGACTAAGGCATCTTACATATGCTCCTTCTCACATCATGCATAACTCTTCAAGCCTTTCACACTAAGTTCCCCCTAACTACATGGCATACAAAACTTGTCATCTATATAACTTAGAGACCTTCATGATATCAAAAGATATGACAACACATTCTCCTCATCCTCCATATCAACCTTGTCTTTAGTCATCCTTGATTAGACACCTAGATATCTTCATTTCTTTCTTGCAGACCTTGCACACATAGCTTCATTCTTCACCATTTGACTATCTACATCATATTTCAGATCACTAAAATATCTTCATGTCATTTAAAATTAAGACAAAACATATTAAAATTATATTCTTATCTTTCAATACCAACCAAAACTCAATTGGTATTTGTAATGCTTCCTCTTGCTTGTCAAGTGTCTCCTTGAATCCTAGATAGAGACACCTTGACCCACAATGTCCTAGAATAATATGAAACTAGGAGTTTCCCACAACTCCTCATATTGCTTCTCCTCCTTAGTCATCTAATATTGATAGTTCTTCTTCATCTTAGGCTTAATAAAAATAACTTACTCATCCATTGCAACATTCTCCTTCTCTTTTAAGACTGTATTGACAATACATGGAGTTAACATAGATTCATGATAGACCTTTTCAATTGAAGAATCTTCCTTACAATCTAGAACCTCATCACTAGGTATTGACAATTGATGTTCTTTACATGAAACTTGTTTAATAACATTAGGATGTTCACTTAGATCTGTACATACCTCAAAACTAGCATCAACCAGTACCTTGGTCTTCTCCTTGAGCTTGGTCTCTTCATTCACAACATAAGTAGACAATGAGAGACCTTGGCACTCTTTAAATTTTATATCATTCTCCACCACAGAAAATAGACTATTTGGACTTGAAGACTCATTATGACTCACACTTACCACCTTTGGTTTTTATGAGTTAATTTTCCTTTTTTCTTACACTCTAGGAGCCTAATTAAACTTATTTTGACTTGATATCCTTTGTTTGCAGAGCCTAACAATGTGACCAATCTTCTCATAGATGTAACAAACAATTCTTCTTGAAGGGAACTCAACTTGCCTTTCCTAATTTGGATAAATCTTACAATGTGTCCTATTTCATAATAATTAAAACACTCAACCTTGATCACACCACTTGATTGATGATTCCATTCATTCTTATTAGGTCTTCTACACTCTCTAACCCTATGACCAAATTGATTGCAATTGTAAAAATAACCACTAGATTTGGCATACCTCATGGCATTTAGTTGTGTAATAGTATTTGTATTCATTCTACCAAAATCTTCATTCCTTGATTGATTATTGACCTTAAAGGTCTGATTGTCCTTATTGACATTAGTCTTCACCTTGTCTTGAGTTACATTCTTTTATTCTTCTTCATATCCAAAACCAGTTATGTTACTAGCATTCTTTTAAATTTTTAGAATGTTATCTAGATCACTTTAGCTCTTTTAAAGTATCCCAAATGACTTCACTTTACTAGCTGTATTTTCTAATGCAGATTTTAATGACTTAATTTCAATCACATACCTTGAACACTCATCTTCAATTGTTATAGATAGGATTTCCAATTGATAACTCAAATGCTTAATTATACCTTCATACTCCTTGGTGTCTTCATTCATTTTTTCCTCAAACACACTGAATTATTTCTCATAATCCTTGATTTGTGGCTTCATCCTCTTGTTAATATTCTTCTCAATCTTCAATTCTTTAAGAGAATTCATCAATTCAGTCTCATAGCCCACCTCATCTAAAACACTCCAAGTAGACTCGTTTTGATATGAGAAACTTACTTCCTCAGCCATGAAGAGATATTTATCTTCAATAGGATCATCATCTTCATGATCATACTCTAAGTCACTATCTTCATGATCATCTAATGAGCTACAATATTTATTGGTGTAGACACTCTTCTTATTCTTGAAGGACTTCTTATTGTTGTCATACTCTCTAAATCCTTTCTTCCTCTTATTAGACCTATATTTCTTGTCTTCATCTTGGCCTTCAATATGTTCTTCATCATCATTATTCTTATGCTTATGAGGGCACTTATTAATAAAATGTCCTACATCTCCATAATTGAATAATTTGAATGGTAGTTTACCCTTATACTTGCCTGAACCTATTTTCAATTTCCTTATAGACAAAGAAATTAGTTCATCATCATCAATATAAGATATGTGATCCTACTTGAGTTTCTTACCTTGTAACTTTCTCTTTGGATTCATTTACATCTTGAATGATGTTTCCTTCTTTGGTGGTATATCATCACTTACTCTCATCTTATAGGTAGTAAGGATGCCATGCAATTCATCCATCTTTAACTGAATAAGATCATGATTTTCTTCTATATCAAATACTTTAGAATCAAATTTGAGAGAGAGAGACCTTAATACCTTTTCAATTACAATAGCTTCTTCAAGCTTCCCTCCAAAACCTATGATGATGTTCATAATCTCAACAACTCTTTGCAGAAAGGATGCCATAAAATCTTCTTCCTTCATCTTGAGACTCTCAAATTATCTTTAATGAGTCTATAATTTAGGAAATTTTAATCTTTGAATCTCCTTCATAAATAGTCTTAAATTAATCCCACATTTTCTTGGTAGATATGTAATGGATTACCTTGGTGTATTTAGTCTCTAAAATTCCAAAAGTGATAGCATTTAATGCCTTAGAATTACTCTCAAACAAATTCTTATCTGTAACACTAAATGGAGGAGTAGTAGGTGTAGAATAACCATCCAAAATAGATTGCCAAGTGTCAAAACCTATGGACATGATGTAGGTCCTCATCCTCACACTCTAAAAATCATAATTGGATCTATTGAACATCGGTTATTTCTTAGTGGAAAAACCTCCTTGCATTTTATGGCTACCCATACTATACCATGGATCACCTTCAAACTATTAAGGCTTTAACAAAGGACCTACTCTGATACCATTGATAGAGGTACAATAATTGAGGGTGGAATGAATCAGTGATGCAATATATATTCAACTTTAATTCCAATCCTTTCAAACCCTTAATCAATTACCACAAACATTAATAAAATATACAAGTAATTCATAACAATGAATAACAAATTATAGAAGATCACACACACAACATAAGATCTATGTGGGAAACCCTCTTGGGGAATAAAAACCACTCTTAAGCCTATGAAAACATACACTACTTATCCTATAAGGTATTAAAAACATGAGACTTTAGTGAAACATCCATTCCATGAGGAACACCTACCCTTATCTATTTGAGCACCCACATAACTAGATTTTTTTGCAAGCTTCACCTTGTAAGGAGGAACCAACCCCCTAGATGTTCAGCACCCACAACATCACCTATGAAATTAACATATCTTAATTATTGATTCCTTGCCAATCTAATGGATATATAATGTTTATCAGCTCTCTTTAACTCTACACACTCTCTCTAGCCTTCAAACCTTCTCAAAACATCCAAAACCACCTTTTGAATCACTATACACTTCTCCATACATACTCAAATAGTAAAATAGTAAAAACCCTATCACAACATCAACAACATGACAAAATGGTCATACACATAGTTGACACTATGATCTACCTCTCAATTCATCTTTTAATATCACATAAACATCCCCTATCCTTCACTCACACTCAAAGAATACAAAATTGTCTTTTGGATCAACTTAAACCTCTTTGCTCATTCTCAATATTCAAACTTGAAATAACACTATCATGACATTATAATTATGACCTATAGGTCATACACACAATCCTCAACCACTTCTTCTCTTTAATCCATCCAATAGGCACCCTGAATCTCCTTTGCCTCTCAACTCTATATTGTTGTTCCACCACAACCCTAGAAACCATCACCTTTGATTTCACCTTTTATAGATCCTTCATTATTATTATCTTCCTTATTCGCCATTATAACTACCTTAACCCTTAAAACTTCTATGCTACTAACACATAACTCAATATCATTGCTCATAGGTTAGCCATATCATCCATGGGTCACCCTTAAGTAACTACACCTTTAAATTAGGCCTCAGTATCTCTTATAGGTCTCATGGAGTCCTATTCACTCCTTTAGGACTCCATTGAGTAAATTAGAAACACAAGACCACTTCCAAATACATAGGTCCACTCCACATGACCTCTTTGACATATTGAAATGATTATAGTCATGATTACATTCTTCTATAAATGCTCAATATACTCAAATAATAGTCTTGTATATAAGAACATCATAAATGAATAATCAATCAAATTATAATCATTTATTCATATTGAATATGTATTTTTCAAACCTCTAAAATCCATACAGATCATACTCATAGAGTCTACAATAATCTCCAATAGCTAAGTCACCTTGAAACATCTAACTACCATCAAAATAAACTTAAATAACCTTCTTAGTTCACTTAAAAAACATGGTCAAACCTTCATTTAACTTTGGAGCTCAATATATACAACTTCATAGACAATAAAATATTTTAACCAATTTTAATGGATGTGCCTTTGAGTCATTTACAAATTTGATCTTTACAACACCTCTGAATTCATCCTAGATCAAGAGATATAAGAAAAATACCCAGCACTAGTTTTCTTTTGCTAATTTGAATATTTAAATTCTAAGGGTCACTATGTACATGATAAAAAACATACACATTACCATCATCTTATGCCTTCTCATATATTGAATAAATATGCACCATTAATATCCTTAGAATTATCTTGGTCTTTACCTTATAATGCTCACCATTGATCATTGATTATAACTCTTGAGATCATGACATTTGATATCCTAGTGTGCCTTCTAAGTATATTGTCATTAGTCCCCACTCTTACACCACTTAGAAGCCCTACATGCCCTTTGTACACTACAGTCAGACTTCATGAGATTACACCACTTAGCAATTTTGCATGCAATCTAAGCATCCTTTGACTATTTGACTCCATGCATTTACACCACTTGGAAGCCTTACTTTCCTTCTGTACACTGCTATCAGACTTCATGTGCTTATGCCACTTGGTAGTTCTACATGCAATCTAAACATCCTTTAACTATTTGACTCTATTTACTTACACCACTTGGTAGCCCTACATGCCTTTTGAGCATCCTTTGACATATTAACTTAGTATGCATTAATGATCTCTATCTGTATGAATACCCACAAGTCATTGATATTCTATTCCAACTCCTTAAATATGACACATTTAACTAGCACATGAAATCTTAGGTACATTTGACATTTTGACTAAATTCATGTTGTTGATCTGTTTGTGAGTATCTTGGTCTTTAAATTTGCTAAACATCTTACACTTTGACCTATTTGACTCAATACGCATTATAGATCTACATTTTTATGAACACACACTCACTATTAAATCCTTATCTACTCTTTGTATTTACCTTTACTTAAAAATCTTATGCTTTGACTTATTTGACTCAATATGTATGGAAGATATGCATTTGTACAAACACATGCTCACTATTAGATCCTTATATGGTCCTAGTCTTTACCTTTGCTTAAACATCTAACACTTTTATCTATTTGACTCAATGTTCATCATAGATCTGCATTGTACAAACATCCACTCACCATTATATCTCCCTTAGCAAATTTGGATAAGTTTGGGAACTTAGTGAACTTTGTTTGAGAAGCCAACTTTGTAACTTAAAAAAATTTACGCTCAACCTCATGACTTGAAATTTTAACCACATGATCACTTTTCATAGTGGATTCCATCCATATATCAAGATATTACTATAACCTTTATGGACATGAAATACAACATCATTAATATGCCTACTCAGATGTTTCTACCATAGAATCAACTATGCCTAGATGAACATAATTAAGAACTGGATGAATCCCATGCACTTCCATAAGCTATCCAATCATCCTTGACCTATGATAGGAACCCTCACATAGTTTAATACTTTATACCCATCCCTAATCATCCCTAATCAATCAAAATATTAATATCAAATAAGTACACATAGGCACACCCAAATCACACTTTACCATTATCACTCTAGCACACATGACACCACATCAACATCCCTGGTTATGATGATGGATTTGGGCCAACTATTAAGTAAAGTTATTTTTAATTTAATGTTAATATATAAACCCTTTATAATGATGAAAGTTACTTTTATCTCCTTTTTACATATATTATAAAAAAAATTGACCTTAAATACTTATGCTTGAATTAATCCACATAAAATGTATTGAGTTCAATTTGTAAACCCTACAAGTAAGTTATTCAAGAAATAAATAAACAATAAAGTGACACGGAATGTAACCATGATAAAGTAAAAACCTCTCACTTTAGATAAATCTAGATAACTAAAAAGAATGGTGAAGGGGTTAAATAATTACCACATTTTAAGTGTAAATAACTATGATGGTTGATATAATTGAGTAGATAACTATATTTTTTGAATAAGTATAGTTTAAAACACCCATACAATATTATCAATCAGTACATCCACCTTACTAGTTACACAGTAAGACAAAATAGTTTTCTACATAAGTTATGAATTAACAGATTAGTAATGCATAAAGTTCATTGAAAAATAAAAGGTTTAAAATCTATGAAATTATATTAAATACCCAAAAAAACACTACAAAATAATTGTTCAAAAAACTATTCATATTGCTATAACTTTTGTATATAATTATCAGAGATGTCGTTTGTTCCAAATAATAAAAATGTAAAGGTTGAGATCACATGAGATGAATCTTGTGCACAACACAATGTTTTTGAATAAAAATTAAATCACTCAAAGACAATGTTTCAAGAGAAAAAATAAGTGGATCAAAACACAGTCTTTCATTAAGTTGAAAATTTCTCAAATGAGATGAGTACATATAATAAATTAAGAAGGTAACTCCTCCATAAAAGGTGGTCAATAAACCCTTGAAATAGATAATTAACTTCTCCACAAAATGTGATCAATACAACCAATGATAAATGAATAACTCCAATACCCATAATAGCTAGTCAAGGGAGTTACTTCCTAGTCACCAAGTCAACTTGAACACATAAGTAAACTTCTCCATAAAAGTAGGAAAACTCCAAGTGAGGTAAAAAAATTCATAATAAATAATATGGGAAAAAGGAAAACTCATACTCTAACATACCCCAGAAGAATC
Organism: Torreya grandis; assembly: GCA_037957365.1. Lineage (NCBI taxonomy): Eukaryota > Viridiplantae > Streptophyta > Pinopsida > Cupressales > Taxaceae > Torreya > Torreya grandis. Next base: position 1,181,634 of record JARHVA010003854.1, read on the forward strand.
ACTTAGGTGTATAGTTTAAAAAACTAAATGAGTCTTGGTAACTAGGCCTTATGGCATACCCATGTACAAAGTAATCTCTCATAAACTAGAGAAAATGAGAAAACTTGTAGGTAAAAACTCCAACACAAAAATAGAGACATAAAAGAAGAAAAGATGCTATAAGTCCCCTTTGAAGATAATGCTTCTATTGATGTAGACCGTACATCAATAAAATATCATACATGAATAAACTTGATCTCGATAAAAGGTTTGGTAAAGATATATGTAACCTACTCTGAATACTAGAAAAATCTCAAGTTGATGACTTGGCCGTGAATAAGCTCCCATATAAAATACATGTCAATATTAATGTGTTTGGTCTTCTTGTGCTAAACTAGATTTTCACATATCTTTATAGTATTCTAGTTTTCAAAATAGATGATGGTGGGCTTCCTGAGTGGAATACCAAACTCAGATAGAATCCCCTAAAGTTAAATAGCATCAACATTTATGTTAATAGATCCTATGTAATCTTGCTATATGGATTATAAATAAATAACATTTTTCTTATTATTATACTAACTAATAGGACTAGAACCCAAATAAATATAGTAACTTGAAGTGGACTTATGATTATGAGTATCACCTACCCAACTTGAATATGTAAAACTAACCAAGCTAACCTTAATGCCAAATCTATAATAAATCCCAAATCTATAAGACTCTAAATGTATTGGAAGATCCTTTTAGGTGATTTCTAGTAAAAATAATGGGTTTCATACATGAATCTAGAGATAATTCCTACTTCATATGAAATATTAGACCTAATATTAGTCAAATAAATAAGGTTTCCAATAGTTTATCAATACTGAGTGGAATCGACTAAAGTTGTAGAATAGTCAGCCTCAAACTTGAACCCTGGTAGAAAGGGATTCATAGATGGCTTAAAACCAGCCATGTTGAACCAAGACAAAATATCAAGAGAATACCTAGGCTGTGAAAGTGAAATCCATGAATTGGATAATTAAATATTGATGCCAATAAAGTGGTGTAAAGGATCCAAGTCTGTCATGTCAAATTTGACCCATAGAGATATATTCACTATTGTAATAGATGATGAGGAACTCTTAATTATCATAATATCATCAAAATAAAGGACCAATATCATTAAAAAATCATCCTATCATAATAATTAAACATTAGTGTTTGAATGACACCTAGTGATACCTTAAATAAGGAGGAAGGAAACCATCTTCATGTAACAAGCCAAAGGGGCCTATTTGAGGCCATAGATGGATTTATGAAGTCTACAAACTAAGGATGAATCATGAACAAATCCATGTTCCTTCTCCATGTAGATCTCTTCCTCAAGTTTTGCATAAAAAATTTACTTTTCACATCTATTTGGTGTGCATGCTAACTATGTACTACATCTATTCCTAGTGTGATTTAGATTGATGTCATATTTTCAATAGGTACAAAGGTCTTTGAGTATTCAATGTTGGTTACCTATGAAAAACCTTTATGACTAATCAATCCTTGTAACTATAAAATGACCCATCTACTACAAACTTGGTCTGATATATCCACCTATATCAAAAAAATCTTCCTTCCCTTATGAAGTGAATTAAAATCCTAAGCATGGATTTTGATTAAAGAATAATATTTTTCCTATGTATCACTATCCCACTAATGTATATTCGAATCCTCTTAGAATTTATTTGGATTCAAAATTGAAGAAAACGAACAATGTAGACCACTTTGATAATCTTCTTGAGTACGTTTGTCATCTATAGGATCCCCTACCCAATTTCTTTCACTTTGAGGTGCCTATCTAGCATTAATAGGCCAAAGTGTGGGTGATTCAAGTGTTCACTCCTCATCTTATAAAAAATTACTAGAAGTAGATGTGGATGAATTCACATCACTATCCTCATTTTCATAACTTAGAGAAGAAGAAAAAGATCGTAGCTCAAGAATCTGATCTAGATGATATGAGTTGGAAGAAGAATCATCAAGTCTAAGTGAATCCAATGAAAGAGAATAATTTTTACATGTTTATTCATTGGGACTCTCCTTAATTTTATAACTTATATCTATGAAAAACTCATGTGTGGTTGTATGTAGAATTTGGTAAGGCTTAGATTGATATTCCATAGCTGGATGTATCTTATTCAATATACATGTTATATATGGAGATATGAAAACCCTAAAGTGCTCAAATTTAGTCTTCTTTCCATTATAAGCTTCAAAAAGAGTTATGTTTTTTGAAAAAATTGTGAAGAACCCTATTCTGAATATAACAAGCATAATTAATGGCTTCGGCCCAACACTGAGGTGCCAAAGACTTAGAGTGAATCATAAAACTAGTCATTTATTTCAAGTATCTATTATTACATTATATAACTCTATTCTGTGAAGGATGATAATTTATTATCTACTACAAATCAATCCCATTTATGGTGAAAAATTGATCAATTCTATTGCTGACATATTCACATTCATTGCTAGTTAGAAGAACCTTAATGGATTTCTTGGATTGTTTCTCAAAAATTACCTTGAAGTCTTTAAAATATTCAAACACTTTAAAATTTTACTTAAATAATTAGCCCCATGTATATCTTGAGAAATCATCAATTAAACTGAGAATATACTTAGCCCTTGTAAAAGATAGACTAGGAAAAGAACCAAATATATCATTTCATACTAACTCTAATGACTATGAATCCCTTCAAGATTTGTCTTTGTCAAATTTTAATTCAATAGGATTTTTAAGAGATCAACCCTCACAAATTCCATTATAAAATTATACTCAATTCAATCTTTTGACCATATCATTTATCCTAAGTTATTCAATGCATTTGTAGTTAAGGTGGCCAAATCATTCATGACATAATTTTCTAACTCCATCTTAATGAGTCAACAATGTAGGCATAGAATAATTATGTGCAAAATGTGAGGTGTATAACTTAACTTGGTGATATGTCCTAGCCATTGCCTTATATAATCACTATGTAACTCCGTAATGATAACTAAGTTTGGTAAGAACTTAACCCTCATGCCTTTATTGATATGAATGATTTGATAAACTAATAAGATATTGGTTAAAAGAGAAGGGACACTTGGAAAATTATTGAATGTTACTATTTCTATTTCAATAGACACTCTCTATGTAACTGGTACATAAGTATCATCACATAAACTAATAGAAGACACAATATAAGTCTATAAGGAATAAAACTCTTAGTGAGAAGCACCTCGGTCAATACCCCACGAACATGTTGAATCTACAACTATTACCAAAGTGTTTCTAGTTTATTTCTCTTTATTCTTTCCCTTTACCTGGAAGAATATTGAGTTGATTAATTTTGCTTGATAGACTCAAGAACACCTATGTTGTTCTTCTCTAGGAGATGAGCTGGGTGATTTATTTGATTCTTCATGTACTTGTGTTCAACATGTCCATTTTTTTATAGTAGGCACACTAAACCTTCTCTTTTTTAGGGTTGTCATTAAAATAGAAGGCTTTAGTTTTGGTTTTCATAGAGGTTTATTATTTATTCTTCTCTTTTTTTGAAGTCTTTTCTTTTCCATTCTAATAAATTAGGGATTGAGGTTTTATGAACTTTGGTGTTCCCATATTGATCAACTTGTCTTGATCTCTGGTTAAGTTGACAATGAAAGAATTTAAAGATGGGATTTTTCATGTAATGCCCAAATCACTTTTAGTTACATGAAAATTAGAGACAAAGAATGAATAGTCAATACCTAGTTTAGAGAGTGTATAAATAATAAGTTGTTCATCTTCTTTGTTTACGTCAAATTATTTCAATGGCAATCTTAGGGACTTGAAATTAGTGATGAAATATTAAATGGTATCAAAATTATAAGGACTTAGGATAATGAGTTTATTCTTAAGCTCATGACCACTCATCACATCTTGATCCCCAAATAGCTTATGCACAATTTGCCATACATCTTGGGGTGATTTGGTAGGCTCTACATGAAATAAGAGATTAGGTGCTATAGAAAAACATAATAACACATAGGCTTCATCATTACATTTATACCACTTAACATTATCTACATCTATTCTAGGTTCAATTTCATCACCCATGGTTATCCTTTACAAACCCTTAATACTTAGAATTATTACCATCTTGAGTTTTCATTAATGAAATTTAAATGGAGATAGTGGGTTGGTTAAACTTGAATCCATTTTAGTGTTGAGTTGAGTTGTAGTAGTAGTGCAAGTTGTTATTCTTTCATAAATGAAACTAAAATAAAAAATAAAGATTAAATCAAAATAAATTACACCCCCCACACTATGAAATGGTAAAATTGAACCCCCCCTCAAAAATTTTCAAATAATTCACTCTCAAAAGACATCAGGTTCAATTCAGAATGTATCTAAAGAAACCACTACAAATGTAGACAATGAATGATTTATAAGATGGGGTGAGGATGTTAGGATCAACCAAAAAAACACATAAGACAAGTACACAAAGTGATAAAGTGAGAATATGAATAATAATTACTCTTTAAATTTTCCCCATAATATATTTTTTTATAAAAAATAACCAAAAAAACTTCACTAACAATGTTAAACTTGACCAATCCTCTTATGCATTTCTTATGAATTCAAAGAAAAGTAGCCTTTTGACCTTATTTTAAATCAAGATAATTTTTTGATTTAATATAATATATTTTTAAAAACTTTAGGTAAAACATTAAATAGACATAGCTTATTTCAGGAGAAACTCTCAACCCTTTTGAAACTATAAGAGTCTTTTTTATTTTCACTTGAGTAACTCATGTTGCATGGAACAGTGGTTCTGACTAGGTGATAATGAGAGTAGACTCAACATGTGAAAATGTTGTAGATGATGGACACTTGGAAGAAATATAGAACCAGGGTTGAACATTCTCCAAAACACACACATAACCAACTAAGTTTGAGCTAAAGCCAAATACATAGGGTGATACTGAACACAAGAGATCAAACCTAAGGTTATATAGAGACACATATGTCTTTTATAGGAAAATACACCAAGGTATATGGAACATGTAGTCAAAAAGAAACCATAAAAACTATGGTAATGGCAGCCAATGAATTAGATATGGAAAAAAATGACTCTACCAAGGATAAAAACTCCCACAAATGGATTTTATACCAAACATATTTTGCAAAAAAAATCTCAAAATTTTAAAATAAAACTTAATAGAAATAAAAAAATTAGATATACAATTACCACAGGTGGATATAATACCATATTGGAGATGCCACCACTTCTAGATAGTACAAATGTAAATTTAGACATCCCGCGAAATGAAGCTTGTGCACACCACAATGTTGTTAAAGCAAAATGAAATCACTCAAAGACAACATTATAAGAGATAAAAATAAAGTGGAGCAAAACCTAATCTTTCATTAAGTTGGAAATATCTAAAATGATATGAGTACATATAGGAATTTAATAAATTAACTCCTCTACAAAATGTGGTCAATCAACCTTTTAGAATAGATAAATAACTCTTCCACAAAAGGTGGTCAACAAGTACAAGAATAGATGTGTAATTCCCTTACCTAGAATATATAGTTAAGGTAGTTGATTTTTAGTTACTCAATCAACCTGCACACATAAGAAAGATTATCCATAAAATTATGAAAAGTCCAAGTGAGGGAAAAACTGATAATAAATAAATGTGGGAAAAAATAAAACTGCTACTCTAACAAGAATCATAGCCCTAAATCATAAAATTATGAATTTTTCTCAATTTCAGAACTTAAAATGCATATCATGATTTCAACCTCCTTAGAATAATGCAACAATAAGTAAAATATTTTAAAATTCAAAACCTTACATCCTATTTTGTGGCATCAGGATCATAAATATACTCTCCATCATCCTAACCTTTAGGCAAAATAAAATAAGAGATAAGATGATAATTCAAAATTTAACAATGAAAATGAGACTTTAGATTGTAAATATATGAAATTCATTCATTATGCTTTGATATATATATATATATATATATATATATATATATATATATAAAATTTCCATGAGACCAAAACAATCTATAGTTCCCATTCATTATGTTCTCAATGAAATAGAAAATTTAGAATTACTTATATAAAAAGATCACAATAATTCATTGGATATTATTAAAAGGTATTAATGAATAACTAAATTTATTAGTTGATTTTCTTGACAAAATTTAGAAAATAAACATTTCAAATAAGAGAGACTTACATGATATCCATCATCATCATCATCATCATCATCATCATCATCATCATCATCATCATCATCATCATCATCATCATCATCATCATCATATTGCTTGAAATGAATAATTAAAATAGTTAACCACCATTGCAAAAGAAGAAGGAAACAACCAAATTCATTTAAATAAATGATAAAATCATGTTGAGCATTAATGCAATTATAGAAAATTATAGAGATTAAAATTTGAAATGTATGATGATATTATTTTTTACAGCATTTTACAAGTATCAAAAGGCCTTATATCCTTATTTTCTAGACTTCAATGCCAACATATTGCAAAGGCTTGAGCACATAACTATCTTGATCATATTCAAATTATGAAAAAAGAAATATGTGGATAAAATAAAATGACTGGAATGTATTGGAGTCAAATATATGCAATAAATGGTTATTAATGTCATGAAGTGATAGGTGGTAGTAATAGACTTGAGACATAAACACCAAACCTAATAATAATAGTTAATTGTTAACCCTATATATCAATTAAGGACATAGGCCAAACCTAGATTGTAAATCCATGGGGTCTTCCACTTCCATTTTTAATTGGTGTTTTAAGTTTTTTTTGGTCAAGTATGTTATTCAAATGATTCTTATAAATATTGTGATATAGGAAAAATTGTGGTTAAAATAAGGAAATTCTTGTTCCACAAACATTAAGCTTCTAAGGTCCCTTGTATATTGGATTAGGAATATTTGTCATCTACATACCCCATATTCTTCCTCATCCTAGTAATAAAACCATAACATTAATAGATAATGTTCATTGATAAAATTAAGGTTTGACATCTATGAAACTAAAGTAAAGACCCAATATAAATGCTACATAGAAATTTGTTCAAAACATTATGCATACCTCTTTATATTTTTGATCTAGTATTTAATTTGGAATAATATCATAGAATTGAATCATAAAATTATGAATTTTGCTTAGTTTTATAACTTGAAGTGCATATCTTGATTTCAACTTCCTAACCCTAATGAAATAATGAGTAATTTTTTTCAAAATGCACAATCTTTTCTTTGATTTTATGGCATTAGGATCATAAATATACTCTATCATCCCAGTATTTAGGATATTAAATTTTATATAAAACAAATGTTTCTCATCAACATAGTACACTATAATTTACTCAAAATTATTCCCACATAACTAATTATATTATGGCCCTCTTAAATCATTATAAGTTTATCATCAAAAAGTAAAAGCACGTGATCGATCACTGTTTCCATTACAATATTATACCTCCTTTTTTATTCTACTCTAATGCTCTATAAATATCTAGTTAACAAGGGAAAGTTGATCATATTAATTACATAAAGTAGATCAACAGAGACATAAGAGATATTTCAATATATTTGACATTATCAAGTACTAATATATATATATATATATATATATATATATATATATATATATGCAATTAGTTATTTTATTCTTAGATAAAAGATTCCATACATAGTACACAAAACAATAAAATGCCACCATCCATTTTACTTTTGTTGACATGTATTTTTATTATGTCAATATATATTTATGTGTTACTAATTTTCATAGGCATAACCAAAATGGCATACTTTGATGAGATGATGAATCTGTGGTGTTACGATGATAATATAAATGTCTCCAACATAATTTTTTTTTAATTGTTATTAAAATCCATGTATTTAAAATTGTATCACCATCTCAACATGAATGGGGAGTGTGAAGATATTTTAATTAATACTATAATTGTATGCCTTACTACCATATGCCATATATTTAAGTGAAATGCATATTAGATTTGGTTAACCCTAAAATCCTCATCCTTTCAAATGATCAATCTCATATTATTTGGTAATCTAGGTCAGTGACAACATATAAACACAATACACCATTACCCTTAAACTGATGGGTGTAATGCCAAATGAAAGTGGCCTAATAAGATAATGGTTGATTGGTTGTAGGATGATTATGCTTTATTTTTCAATCTTCCAATCTCTTATACTATGGATTCATAATCTAAACAAATAATCTATTTAAATATCTCTAAATGCATGCCTTACTAACCCACTTCATATATTCCTATTCAAGGAAATTTGAAACTATTTGATGACTAAAAAATATCCATTGGTGGAATATAAGACAACTTCATCAAATTATTTGTCAAAATTATAATGGATTTAGGATTTCATTCCATGTTGTGTATCAAAAATCATGATTATAGATATGAGGGGTTGATCCTTCCTATGAATAATCATCCAATTTTGAAAAAGGAAGAAGATACACTATTTAAACCATCCATACTAAATAACTATAAACAACATTTATATGTGCATTTTAATGGTTTATATGCAATGATATTTATATTCTTATTATCCTAGACATGAACATTAATTTATATTGTGAAATTTAGTACAGGGATAGACCAATAGGCCTATAAATACATGTGTCTATCTTTGATTTAAATTCACCTATAAGTGATGTTTTTAGTAGCAGAAAAACCCAAGAAAAAAATAAATAAATAGAGACTAAACTAGCTAATATTTGTATCTTACTTTTTTGAGTGAATCTTCAATACTTAGTTCATTTAATTTACATATATATTGGATCTTATTGATATATAATTAATAATAGATATATGATTTTTCATGTCATTTCAAGATTTAATGTTGATGGGTTTCATTAGTTATCAAGGTTTTATATAGTTCTCATGCTAGTGCAAAGTAAAGAGAATGTTTGTCATCATTAGTATTATTTTTGTATTAAAAATAAAATAGTATGTATTCCTCTATTGGTTTCATTTTTTACTAGGTTATTTAGGGAACTAACCCTAATAAAACTTCAATCTTAACAAGGAATACCTTCTTCTTAGAAGTTTTTCCTCACATTCATGATTCTCTTTTATAGGTTGAAAAGAATATAGAAACTTTCAAAATTGGAAATAAAATTCATGGAGTTAAAAAGGGATCACTATTATCAACATGAATGGGGAGCATGAAATATTTTAAATTAATATTTCTAAATGCATTCCATACTATGATAATCAAATATTCATGTGCAGTGCATCTTAACTTTAGTTGTGCAACTATAAAATTATCATCATTTCAAATGATTAATCCCATATTGGCTAGTAAGATTTTTCTATGATAACATATAAACACAATACACCATAATATTTATATAAATAGAGGTGATTAAAATTTTAATTGGCCCTACCACTAACATATTGGTTGACTGGTTACATGATGATTAATTTTTCTTTTTCAACCTTCCACTCTCTTACATTGTGGTTTCATAATCCAAACAATGTATCTATTTAAATACCTTTAAATGAAAGACTTACTACCCAAATTCATATTTTCCTATTCAATTGATTTTGGAATTAATTTGGAGACTAAAAAATACTCATTCAATAAAAACAAGTCCAATTTTTTTTTGAAGGCTTTGTCCACAAGAATTTATAAACCCCATAGACCATAAGCATTATGTTAATGATGGTACAATATAATCTCTCCTCCTACTAACATAATGTTTTATTAGATGTTGGATGAGTATGTTTTATTTTTTAAACTTCCCTTCTTTATTATAAAAATTATATATTAGATAAAATCATGTAAAGATAAACAATCAAGAAGGTAAAGGTGGCGTAAATGATGGGACCGAAACTCCCCAAAGCTCTGACACAACTTGTCAGATTTAAGAGCACACGTGATTACCAATGTATAAGCAACTAAACATGCAGAATCCAGAAGAACAAATAATTATCAATGAGAAAACACACAGAACATGAGAGGCAATATACAATTATATTCAACTCTTTACAAAGGAATCTACAACAAAGAGGTGGCACTCTTTCTTCCACTTCGTGGGCTTACAGTAAACTTCCCTCCAGAGTAATCTTCTCTCATAGGTCACAACACACAGCTAACACAAGCTGTTGTTCACCTCATTGCACATCTGTACAATCGAGTACACAATCGTACTCCAAGTAGATCTCTCCATGATCCTGCTGATGTATTACTGTCACCTTGGATCTAGCTACCCCGCTAATCTCCTTTCTGACCCTCGCATCCATACACCCCTGCAAATCAAACCTGATCTTACTTAAACACACATGGGGAATCCTACTTGATTCCACCATGGGAAGAACTCTCCAAGCTTCACATAGCTCTTCTCCAAATTCTCCACTTAACAATACAGCCCATGAGTCTCTCATATAGATCTCATGCATACACTAAAATTAGACGGGCGGCTCAAAGACTCGAACTGGTCTTCACATGCAAACTCAGCGTTCACTTAACTGACTGTTCGTCAACAGCAGTTCTGACCGCTACAGGTGACCGACGTCGGTCCCTGCCCTCCTGGAGGTGACCGACGTCGGCCGATCCTCTGCCGATGTCGGTTTTCCTTCTACGTCCCCTGACCGACGTCGGTGTGGCCTGCCGACGCCGGAGACTGCATACTTTCAAAAACCTCCTCCTTCTTCTGTTTGCAACAAGGTGAAGCTTTTAGCTCCACACCCTAACAATCTCCCACTTGGAGATAAAGAGCTACACCTGTACCCATACCAGTACTCTGTCTAATCTGTATCCTGGCTTGTATTCCTCTTCAAGCTCCCACTTGAAGATAACCCACCACACTCCTTGTGGTGCTACACCTGTGCCTGAATTTCTCCATTCTTCTGCCTTGCTATACTCCCACTCAAACAGCAACCCCTGTGAGTAACCTGTAATCAACAAACACTTAACAGATCTGGCCCATCTGTTAGTCAAGCTCGCTCTGAGAACGTCCAACCTCGCTCTGATACCAATTGATGGGACCGAAACTCCCCAAAGCTCTGACACAACTTGTCAAATTTAAGAGCACACGTGATTACCAATGTATAAGCAACTAAACATGCAGAATCCAGAAGAACAAATAATTATCAATGAGAAAACACACAGAACATGAGAGGCAATATACAATTATATTCAACTCTTTACAAAGGAATCTACAACAAAGAGGTGGCACTCTTTCTTCCACTTCGTGGGCTTACAGTAAACTTCCCTCCAGAGTAATCTTCTCTCATAGGTCACAACACACAGCTAACACAAGCTGTTGTTCACCTCATTGCACATCTGTACAATCGAGTACACAATCGTACTCCAAGTAGATCTCTCCATGATCCTGCTGATGTATTGCTGTCACCTTGGATCTAGCTACCCCGCTAATCTCCTTTCTGACCCTCGCGTCCATACACCCCTGCAAATCAAACCTGATCTTACTTAAACACACATGGGGAATCCTACTTGATTCCACCATGGGAAGAACTCTCCAAGCTTCACATAGCTCTTCTCCAAATTCTCCACTTAACAATACAGCCCATGAGTCTCTCATATAGATCTCATGCATACACTAAAATTAGACGGGCGGCTCAAAGACTCGAACTGGTCTTCACATGCAAACTCAGCGTTCACTTAACTGACTGTTCGTCAATAGCAGTTTTGACTGCTACAGGTGACCGACGTCGGTCCCTACCCTCCTGGAGGTGACCGACGTCGGCCGATCCTCTGCCGATGTCGGTTTTCCTTCTGCGTCCCCTGACCGACGTCGGTGTGGCCTGCCGACGCCGGAGACTGCATACTTTCAAAAACCTCCTCCTTCTTCTGTTTGCAACAAGGTGAAGCTTTTAGCTCCACACCCTAATAGTAAATAGACACATTTTATCAATATAATCTTTCTTACTTTCTTACCTAAATAGGACACAAGAACACTTTATTAAATAACATTCTAAGGAGACATAAAATCCCAATCTCAATAGAGGTTGAACCTTCAAGTAACATTATTTTTTAGATTCCCAAAGAGTAATATGGGACTTGTTACTCATATGGGCCTACTATAGTGATTTTTTCCATGGTAATTTAAAGGAATAAATTTAGATGCAAAAACCAAAATGGATTGTCAAACTTAGTGAATAACATCTAGTTTGTAGGTTTTAAAAAGTGAATATATGGTCTTAAATAATATCCAATGGAATTTTACTCCAAAATAAATGTGTATTCTATATAATAAGGATCCAAAACAAGAAAAAATGATCCAAATATATGTGCAAGGCATAGCGGTGGTAAAATTATTATTATTTTATTAAATGTTGGTGATCTAATAATTGCATAATATCATTTATAATACATTATAAACACTAAGGAAAAATGAAAAAAATATTTTTAGATAATATATTTAGGGATAATACACTTTTTTTTTGGTATGCAAACATGACAAGAAGAAGGTGGTATATTGCTTTCTCAGTTTGAATAATCTTTTGATGTACTAAGAAAATCTAGGATTATTGTGTATAAATTAGTGAGTACTATTACATTAAATTAAGATATCTAAATTTCCAAGATTACATGTAAACCCTAGGATTAGATGACATAAATAGTTCCACAATACAAGTTACATCAAATGAATCAAAAGATGCATTAACTGAATAGCAAAAAAGTACAAAGGAGGTACATTATATATTTAGATATTACATCACCAAAAAGGTAATAACTCAACTCACTATTAGAAAACACATTATATTTATTTACCATAATAACCTTAATAACCCTAAGAAAGATTAATAATAATGGTATAGATAAAATCTAAATTTGGAAAAAGCCTACACTAACACCACTCTAAAGCATAGTTTAGGTGGGTAAAATAATTGGGTCTTAGGAACAAGGCTTGATGAGGTACCCGAGCACAATGCAACTCCCATAAAGCATAGAAAATGAGAAAACCCATAGGAAAAAATTCATCTCAAAAGGAGAGAAAAGAAGATAAGGGATAAAATAAACCCACTAGAGTCTATAAATGTCTATATCCATACAATATCTTAAAATGGAGTTCATGAGAGTGATATAGATCAAAAGTAGATATAGTGAAGAGTGAACCAACTTGGATTAGTGAATGTATTTACCAAGTTCCTAATGGATATTCAACTAAGGTGTGAGTTATATATAAGGATATATTCTCCTCATGCAAGGTATGAGGATCAACTATTCTATGTAATAAAGGTGCAATGGCAATAGAGGATAAGGACTGTAGAATGACCTTAAACTATGCAATAAATTGACCAATGTCTGATGTGTCCTAGATTAATATACATGTTATTTATAATGTATGAAATAGACTAGGGTTAGGTTGATCATGGAATACCTCCTAGATATTAGGAAGGTGACAAAGGTATGGTGGAGGTGTGTCTCCATCACTAATGTAGTCAATTTTATTATAATAAGTTTCATCAATATATTAAGTGTGATTAGGGTCTGAAATGTCTTCAAGTTTAGTTGAGTCCATAAAAGAAAAATATAAAGGAGACTTAGGAGTAAAGTGTCAAAATTTATATAATATATTTTGATGATGGACCATTCCCTATATGAATATAGTATCATAGTTTAGCTCTCTAACATACAATGAATCTGGAGTCAAGTAAAATCACATGCCCAAACCAAGTTAAGTGATCTAGTAAATATATAAGACATTAGTTGAAAGTGAGGGATCACTTATAACATTATTGAATGTTTCAACACTCAATCCAATAGACCCTTTCCCAATAAGCCTGTTAGAGGTGTCAACACCCAATTATATATAGGACAAGTCATGTGGTTTCAAGGAATTCAACTCTATATATGAAGAGGCCATGTGATGTGAAGCCTTGGAGATAATGACCCATGTTAGAGTGAGAGGTACAAATACAACTAGGGACTTTCCATTTGCTTTCAAAATATTATACTCTTTTAATTTTTCTTTACCATTATAAATTTCATTAGAGGATCTATGGGTTGATGAATTTCGATTACAAGAATTAAGTATAATGATATTGTACTTCTCGAGCATCTTAGTTAGTTGGTCAATCTGATTCTTCAAAATTTTAATTTCATCGTGATTTCCCAAGTAAAATATACATTTGAACAAATATTTATTAGGATTAAAACTAGGAGAAGAGGCCTCATTCATTGATTTTTAGCTGGGAGGATTACCATCCTTATCTTGATCCTTTTTGTTTTGTTTCTTCTCTCTATTGTTTGAAGTATTCTTTTTCTTATAAAAAGTGCATGATATTTTGAGGACTTCATTATGCCCATTGGTATCAACTTATCTTTCTCATAAGTCAAGTTATCAAGATACCAATAAAGTTATATAAATAAGGCATCTTCCATGTATATCTAACAACAATTTTATTTCATGAAAAGTGGACACAAACACAAAATAGTTTAGACCCAACTTGGAGAGTATAGAAAAAAAAATTGTTCATGTTTCTTATCTATACCACATTATTTTAACTATAACCTTAGATATTTGAACTTAGTGAAGAAATAATATAGTGTGTCAAAGTCACGTGGGAAAAAATTGATGAGATCACTCTCTAGTTCATAACCTCTCAACACTTTTTACTTCAAAAATATTTTTTCCAGTGTGATCCATACTTTATTCATTATTTTATTAGCTTCAATTTGAAAATTTAAATCAAGAGAAATAGATAAATTAAGACAACCATGTGCCTAATCACATATATTAAACCATTAATTTTTCTTTACATCTACTACAAGTTTAATTTACTCATTCATAGATATCTTATAGAATATTTTTAAAAAAAAAATAACACATTTATTTTTTATTTGTGATAATTGAAATTTGTAAGAGGTGGAAACAAAAAACAATCCATGATGCAAGAAAAGAGGTTGTTGCATAAAGTAAAGAATAAATGTATAAATTAAAATTAGACAACACCATACAATACCCATTAAAACTATCAGAGTGACTACTACCATTATAGTTTTAAATATAAGAATGTTTGTATAGATGTCAGGTGTGATGGTATGAATTTGAAGATGGATGGGAGGTTATATTAAGTGTTAGTTTTCATATAAACAATGAAACAAAAACACACTAATAATAATAATAATAATACATCCATACATAGATCATAGGGGGAGCTTAGTGAACAAACAATAAATTAAATATATCAACTAAAATGCAAATAAATTACAAATTTCCTTACCTTACTTGGATGCTCCAAATGATGTGTTTATTTGGTTTACATGGCTTGTGTTCAAGAAGTTTGTGGCAAAGGAGCTTGACTATCTCCTTCTCTCCTTATCACCATGGTTGGGTCATGCTTGCTTGATGTAGCTTGATGGATTGAAGGCTTGGCTTGTGATTTAAAATTTTGGAATTATAACATTATTGTTTGAAATATTTTCATAAAACAAACATTATATCTTTACTCTATCTAAGCTCACCAAATGAAGAGGCAAATGTTTGTATTTATAGGTTTAGAAACTAACCCCAATCCAAGGTGAGTTAGAGTATAATTAGAGATTAGAATGGGTTCAAACCTAACCTTAGTGAGTTAATTAACCCCAGTATAGTTAATAGGTGTCAAATGGTCATGATTAGTAATGAATATGGCATGGTTGAGATATTTTAGGATATTTGATAACTCATAAAAGGTTAATTATGAATTCTTAGGATGTTTTTTGATTTTTGAATTTCTCTTTTGATAATTCATTAATTTCTCATGGTAAATTAAATTAGGCATTTGATTAGGTTTTGAATTTTAATTAGTTTTAATTAAGATTTTAGTATTTCCAATATTTGATTTAATTTCATATGTGCGTTTGCCCCATTTAATTGATCTATAGGCCATATTTCATATTGTTATGTCGTGGAATGATTGGAGATGAATTTGTGAGAGGTTTTTGTTTCTTATGGTTTGATATCCAAATTATAGATGCCTCAACACATTTTAAGGATTTTGATGATCAAATTCACAAGAAAATTTAAGACGTTCAAGGTTCGTAAGAATTAGTTTTAAGTCTAGTTGAAGCCATTTGTAGCCAATTTTAGGTGTTTACATTTTCCCCCTGTTTGGAAAGGCATTGCAAGTTGTAATCATAGTAACATATTTTCAAAGATTAAAAAGCTCTTGTATGCTTATGACTTGAATGGTGATGGATGAACTATAGGATTCCCCCTTGAGGAAGTGGTTCATAAAGGGTTCAATAAATGGTCCCTTGAAATAAGGAAATGAGTGGACCAAATAGATGGAATGATGGGGTGGAAAAGATTGATTTTCCCAAAGATGGCTATAATTAGTAGCATATGGAGATACCCTAGTTAGGGCAGACAAACAAGATTATTTTCCTAAAGGTAGTTATAATTATCTGTATATATGGGATGATATACAATGTTTTTTCCAAAGGTGATTATAAGCATTGTATCCCTATAGTGAGAAACATGATATGGAACATGCAATTGGGATGGTATATAATGATTTGCCCAAAGGCGATTATAGTCACTAGTATCTTGGTTATCAAAAATAAGTGAGATAGTATACAATGATTTAACCAAATGTAGTTATAATCACTAGTATCTTGATTATGGAAAACATGATGTGACATATGATGATGTCAAATTGATATAGAGGATAAAGATGAACTTAGGCAACCTGTTAGTAGGGAGATGCTCATTTGATCTAACAAAGGTTAAAATTCTTTCATTGTTTAATTACTTTGTTTAGGATATGATTTATATTAGATTGGGAATGTTTATATTATTAGTTCCAAGGAGATATCATTCTTACATTGTCGATGAGACTTTTCAAGCTAGTTTTGTTATATAGCACATGACGATAGGCATCATGATAGAACACCATGAGGACTTGGATAAAATATGCATAAGAAAGAACTCCCAATCCAATATTCAATTTAAAATAATGCACCAATTATAAAATCCATGATGCCAATGTTGATGTATGAAAATGGATGGATTCAAGAATAATGCACAAGGAATCACCCAATGAATGCACATATACTAAATCAAGGTAGAAAAATAAAGAAAACAAATAGGTAAATAAATAAAACACAAACACAAATAAATAAATAAATAAACCACCAAAAAAACAAGCCAAATAAAGAGAAACAAACAAACAAATAATGGTTAATCAAAAATATTAGTACAAACAACACTAGACAAAAAGAGTGATGAAAATTGACCCTATAAAAATAGGAGACAATTTAACAAACAAATAAAATTGGGGGATAGAAGAAAATGAAGGGGGTGGCTAAGCTATTTCCATATCACTAGGTAAGTGGAAACTACCTACATAGTTCCATGATTGTAATATTTAATAAAAACATTAAGCCAAATGTAGTTCTCTTAGGAAATGGGATAAAAGAAAATTATGAAAAGATAAAACATGATGTAATAGAAGAATATAGAATTGAGCTCACAAAATGATGATATCATGGGATAAAATGCCAAAAATGATGGGGAAACTAAATGAAAAGTGGTTTCTTAAGACTTATTAAGGGTTCCTAAGATCCTTAAGGAAAAGAAGTCGTCAATGTTTTTGGATTTTTATAAAGTGGTTTTCAAATGTTTTTGAAATTTTTGAGCATCTCAACTTGATCAAGACTAATGAGACACTAAATGGTCCAAGATCTCAAAATGGTGAGAGTATTCAAATTTAGAAATTACATATAAAACAATGAGAGTGTGGTTAATGGGTAACTAATATTACCTCAATGTGTATCGAGGGATTCCTATATAGTCCTAAGATGGGACCTCAAGTCACTTGTAGTTCTACCTTATAGTGGAGGAATCTGACTAGTATAGCATCTGATTCAAACAAAATACATAAATTTGGCATAATGGCAAAGTATTATATATGAATGGTAATTTGGTATGTCAATGCACAATAAACAAATATTTCCCCTAGTTTGACCATAGGTGATTATAACTAGGAAACAATGACATAAGTAAATGATACTAATTTGTCCATAGGTAGTTATAATTAGTATCAAGATGGTGAGACACTAATTTTCCCAACGGTAGTTTTAATCAGGGCCACACAAACAAGACATGGTATAGAATGTAATAAGAAATGAAGGATGCAACTATCAAAACTTATGTCATACTAATCTAAAATATGGCCTATATCTATAATAATTAAAACAATTTGCTAAACTGATCTGATTCTTCATGTTGAAATCAAAACCAATAGAATGAACCAAGGTTATATGGGTTAGGTAGGGATGATCAAAACATTTTGGTTAATAGAAAAGGTAGGGTAGAATAGAATGGTGGAATGACAAAGTGATATTATGGTAGAATGATAAAATGATATGGTATAAAGAAGAATTTTGATAATATGGAAAAACTTAAAATGGTCCTCATAAACAATATGCCAAGTCACTCAAGAAAATTAACACTTGAGGTGTATAATGTTCATTGTCTCATCAAGTTCACCCCTATTTGGTGTAGTGAACATGTATTCTCTAGTTCTAGAGTTTACAATAATAATGAAATGACCTACCCAATTAGGTTTGAACTTGACTTTATATTTCTTCTTAATCATGGTATTCTTCTAGTTCTATTTAAGTATAAGATCACCAAGATCAAATTCCTTATGTTTCACACACTGTTTATAGTGGCCATGAAGTAAGTTATAATATGATTTTAGATTGTTCACTTTATCCATATGTTTCTCTTCAATTAACTCTAGCTCTTGTAGGTGAGCTAATCGATAGTCATCATCTTCTAGGACATGCTTCAAAGAGATGTAGAATGAAGGTAACTCAACCTCAATGGTAATAATGGCTTTAGTATAAGAAAAAGGTGAGTATAGAGTGGCACCTATTGAAGTACCATGATTGGTACTGTATGCAAAAACGGTGAAAAGTATTTGAAGGTGCCAATAATGGCCACATCATTGATAATAATTTTAATGATGCTGAGAATGGTTTTTTTTTATGTTTCTACTTAGCCATTACCTAGTGGGAATATACCATGGAAAAATGTGGTTTGATCTTTCACTCAACCCATAGTGATTTTACATCCTTGTTATTAAATGGTCTGCCATTATTAGATATAATTTTGGATGGGATACCATATAGGCAAATAAGATGTTTAAACATAAATTTGTAAATTTGCTTTCTAGTCTCGTAGGTGAGGGGTATAGCTTTAACCCACTTAGTGAAATATTTTATGGAAGTGAGGATGTGTTTATGGCTATCAGATGAGGTGGGTTTAACTTCCCAATGAGATCAAGGCCCCATGTATCAAATTTCCATGGTATCAACATTGGTTTCAAAGTCTTGGCTAGGGTATGAATTATATTAGCATGTCATTAACATTTATCTCATCTTTTAACATATGCAGCGATATCTAAATCAATTATTAGACAATAGTATTAGTACACAAGAGTTTTTTGGATAGGAATGCCTTGATAATGTTAGCTCCACATAAGTCTTCATGAACTTTTAATAACTTTAATGTATATTTTTCTAATTTTAGATAATGAAGCATAGTTCCATCAAAACTGTAGTGGTATAAGGTTGGTCTAAGTAAGGTATAATGTGTGGAATTATAGACAAAAGCTTTAGATTGTTTATGTGATAGGTGTAGTAGAATAACTTGGTCATGAAGATAGGAACATAGGTTAGAAAACCAATTAGACCTAGGACTAACAATATCATAGATCATTATTATAATTAAAGGTTAATGAGTTGGCACTATTAGAGTTTCAATGAGAAACTAGTATTTATTGGTTGTATCTATTTATTTAATTAGGTATTTGATGGAATCCATGTCATCTATTATTGTATTACTAGATCTTGGTATATGTTCAAACTGAACATCAACAATCTATTGTTTGAGAGTGTTGACCATAGCCTTATATGGCACCAATTTCTCATCCTTTGTTTGAAAATGGTCTATAACCTGATTACTGATTAAATGAGAATGGCCATAAACCTTTAGATGTTGTATGTTCCATTGTACTACCTATAAAATTATGGAAATAATTAGTTCATACTCAACCATGTTGTTGGTACAAATAAAATAGATTCTAAATGATTTAGGGATTAGATCCCCCTATGGAGTAATAAAAAAAGGGCGTACCCCTGATGCATGTGTTGTGAATGATCAATTAAAATAAATCTTACTAGATAGTCCTTCAGATGCATGTGTTGTGATTCTCAGATTTATTGCAACCATTAATCTATCCATCAGTGAAAGCATTTCATAACCCACTGTGGAGTCAAAATTCATGTCAATGTTTGGTAGAGGAAAGTTATCCTTGGGGTAGGTCTTATTTATGTCTCAAAAATTAGTGTAGATTCTGATTCCTTTTAGGTTATTATTGATTGGCACAACATTGGAAATACATTCATAATAGTTGATTGGCCTAATAGATCTCACTTATAAGATATTTTCCAAATCTTTATTTAATAATATAATAATGTGATGATGTATCTTACACAACTTTTATTTCACTAGTTTGGCATTAAAATAAAACACAAGGTGATGTACAACCAAGGCTGGGTCTATTTTAGGCATGTCAAAGTAGGCACATTCAAATATATCAAAAAATTCCCTCAAAAGGACTGCAAGTATGTCACACTCCTCTTAAATGAGGGATGTGCCTATGTGGATCCATTTTAGATCAGCTAGAGTCCTTATGTTAACCTCTATAATATCCTCCACTAGAAGAGTCAAACTATCTTCTAGAATGGTTGACAAAGTTTTGAACTATCATTCAATGGTAAGAGTCCTCTGTTAGGACTGGATCTTTGAGTTCTCATAGGCATGATGAATTATAATCCCCCAAGGATAGGTATGGTCATGTGATAAAGACTATTGGGAAACTCTTGGATGATTCAATCAAAATCTTGTTGTTCTTCAAGATTAAATTTTATCTCATATACAAGTTCATCATTGGTGGTGTCCTAGATGATTTGATAAAAATCTTGTTCTTCTTTAAGGATAAACTCAGACTTATAGATAAGTTCATCATTAGTGGTCTCTTGGTTTATGTTTTAGGAAGGTTGAACATCCTTGTCTAATGGTTCTTGAAACAAGTTTTTACCACTAGAGTAGCCTTTTTCTTTACTATTTCCCTAGTCCAAAAGTGCTTTGAAGAGGTTTTTCTTTGGGACCACAATGCTTTATTTATTTATTTTGGCTAAGGTTGTTCACCCATTCTCCAAAATAGGCTTCAAGATCTAATTTGATTTAGAACCATTGTTTTTGGTCTTTTAATAGAACATTATTTCTAAGGCCTGAAAATTCATAGAAGGTCTCATTATTTTGAAACTCATCAACTGACACATTTGATTCTTGTTGGTCCTAGTCTATCAGTTGGGGATAATATAATGGAATTGGATTATAATTAATGATTAGTCAAAGGGTAAAAATGAAATTATTTTCAAACAAATTGATATGGGCTAGGTCATCGAAATGGCTACGATCAAACTCTACTTCATTGTGGCATTATTGTCATATGTCATTGGTGATGGAACTTGAATAAGATACATGGAGTCACTCCCATGAATTTTATATCTAAGACCATAGGTTCCTTTATAATGAGTCATAGAAATTATCTCAAGTGTTTCCTATTGATTTGGCCTAAGGCCTCCTCCTTAATAGGCTTAGTTCTCCATGATCTAATTAGGAATGGGATACTTGGAATTTTTATAATAGTCAGCCAATTTGTCATTTAATAACCATGATTCATATTTTACAAGAGGGTCCTATTCTTGGCTAGTGGATGATATGAAAGTGATAGGTACTAGACTATGTAGTTTGGCTTTGCCATTTATTTTACATTCCATACAATGTGGTTTGGATTTTGGTCTTCCAAAGGACTTTGGGTTCTATGAAAGGTTGTAAGTGTGGAATGTATCATGGGTCAAATATTCTCCTAGGCCATTAGCCAAGTTGGTTTTATGATTAGACATTTTAGGAGGTGATATGTGAGAAAGTGAATCGAGGGTATTAGGGTCAATGCAGTTCACCTCTAGTGAATCAACAAGTATTTATTTACCCTTGTCCTTCTTGAAAACTAAATTCATACCAGAGTAGTAGTTATATATTTTGAACCCAACCTCTAAATGCTTACAATGTTGGTATGGATAAAAATCTCTTGGAATAGTAACCTCTATACCTAAATGGGAGAATTTGATACACTAGTACAATTTTGATGAGATTGCATGAATCTCATGTATCCAAGTTCTACCTAAAATCATATTATATGACAAATCAAAATCTAACACATGGCATAGTCTATCATGGGTTAAAGGTCCAATGATAACTAGAAAGCTAATAATGCCTTATCGTTCTCATTCTCCATTATCATAGGCCTTGATGGTGATTGTTTTTTCTTGGAGATCTATTATGGTGTACCCAATAATCTTGATGAGTTTTAGAGACACAATATTTAGACCTGATTCATTATCTATGAGGACACACTTCACTTTGTGCCATTTTATGTAAACTTTAATGTATAATGGATTGTTATGAAGTGGGTTAAGGGATGACATATCACTTTGGATAAAGATTGATTATTGGGTTGGAGATAGTTGTCCAACTAAATCTTGAAATTTGTCTGGAGATATGTCATTATGAACTTTATATTGGCCAAGGAATTCTATCAATATGTTTTTGTGGATGGTGGATGTATAAAACAAATCGAAAATGGATATTTGTGTTGGAATTTTTTGTAATTATTCTACAATGTCAAACATCTTTATTACATAATGGTAAATGTATTATTCCTGACCAAATTGGATGGTTGTATGATGGGTGAAGTGGCAGATGGTCATGGGCTTGGTATGGTAATATTCGACCAGCAAGTTGTGATTGCACAATTAGGATTAGATAGATTACCATTATTGATAATAAATGATGGTAGAGTGGGATAAAATAGGATAAGTCTTGATTATCAGTGCACTTGTGTTTGGTCATGGGTTAATGATGACTTCTTGATATAAGGTCTAAAAGTGGGAATCCCTACTTTCTGGTTCTCTTGTATGTGGTTTCAAGTCAAGGAAAGATTACCGACATGGGTTGGTCAATTGGGAATGATTAAAAATATTCTTGTCTAATTGGTACTTTGTCTTGGATTGATGGAAATGGTGTTGATGTGACCTCCTACAATATGGCCTACAACTATGTTGTAGTTATGTACAACTGTATGGTAGGTTTGTTAGTTATTGGCATCATTCTAGCTTTAGTTATATCCATTGTTTTTACTTTGTTGGTCATACTACTAATTTTATTAGTTTTATTAGTTTTACCTTGGTTATTGATATCATTGTTGTTATTTCACTGGCCATTGTTTTTATGGTTATTTGTTGTTATGTTAGTGAAAAGGATTTTGATAAATATAGAGGTTCTAATTGGATGTATAATCTCCACAATCCAATGTGATCTATCCATTTTACAATATATTATCAATCACATGTTTATTTACACACAATATTATAAATTATGTCCATTGACCCAATGATACTCATAGACTTTCTCTAGTCTATACCAATCTAGATAGGTAGCACCTTCAAGGTATACTTCTGGAATAGGCAAATCAATTAGATTAGTTGTGGTAATCTTATGAGACATAGATTCAAGGGGTTCTCCAATGTTACTAAATACATGAAGAGTAGGCACATTTCACCTTGGAACAGGTTTTTGCCTTTCCTCAAATGTGGTGTGGGTTGAGTAAATGGTGTTTTTATAATTTATACATGTCACAATTCAATTAATCCATTCCCTATAACATTATTTTGTGATTGAGCTACTTGAGTTTGTCATAGTTATTAGATTGGGTTTATTATGATAGTTACACTTGGAATTAGTTTTAACTTTAGTCAATGTTACAGTTCTATTTTGGGCTCTAACTTGATGAGGTTAGATTAATAATCCATTTATTAATAAGGTATATTTTGATCAATAAAACTTTGTCAATAATTTGCTTGAAAGTGTGCACACATTACAACTCTAGATTCTAAGATATCTCACTATGTATATTTTTGGAAAACACAACCACTAATTACTTTTCTAATGGACTATGTGTAAATTATCTTGTAAGGGCTCTCCATCACTATAGATAACTTGAAAATCTATCATTTTCCTTTTATTTTGCTTGAATCAGATCTACCAATGAAATCTCATGCTTGAGATTGTAAGATAAATGTGGCATGAATTTGTCTAAAAGATCATTGAAGTTAGATACTAAATTCTTGGATAATTTCAAAAATCATTACTATGCCTATCCTTCTATACTTCTTGGAAACAACATTAAAAGGTATATATCACTATAGGCCACTAACTATCATGCAATAAATAATTCCATCAAATGGGCCTTGGGCTTACATTTCCCCTTATATTTGTCAAACTTTTGTGGTTCATACCCTGGAGGAAATAGTATCATAAAGTACCCTATGTTGAATGGGTAAGAACACACATCATCTAAATTTAATTTCTTGGTCTATTTACTAGCTTAGATAAGGCTAATTGCATCCTTCATTTTGTATGTAAATAATATTTTCAAACTTTTATTGATTACAGACACTTTGTATCTTGAAAGAACCCATCGAGTGTTAATCTCTTTAAGTGCACACCTTAAAGGGTAAACTAGGAAAGGGGTGGGTATACCATTGGTGATTCTTAATATTGTGGTTCCATTTTCCACTTTCCATTTACACACTTGTCTCCTAAAACCATTAATCCTAAGCTTATTCTTCTTAGTTCTACCCATTCCTATCACTTGTTATGTTTTATCCCTCTTTCCTTTATTTTATTTTCTTTTGAGCTATTGGTTGTACTAGGTTGACCATGTTGACCTAGTATAGTTTAATGACTTTTTCACTCTTTAAGTTTGTTAGCCTTCCATTCGACCTATCATAGACCTAGTGAGTTAGCCCTAAAAACATATTGGGTCCATTGGGTCGACCTTGTATAGCCAATATATCTAGGAGGATTTAGAGTATGATCTATATATATATATATATATATATATATATATATATATATATATATATATATAAGTTCATGTCTAACCATTTGTAAGAAGATAAAAATTAAGTGTAGAAGTGCGAATGAACATTTGCTTATTGACCATTTTACATGAGGAATAAAGCTTTAGGGTTTGATAATTTCTTTGGAGACATGGATTTTGTCTTGTGGAGAAGTCTTTTAGATGCTTAGATAGATTATGTATCCTAGAGATGATTTATTTTGGTTATCTTTACATACCACAAAAATATCTTAAGAAGCACCTTGGCCAAGGGGGAGATTGAGGCTCAATAGGTTCATCTTCAAAGGTAAGTATTCCTAACTTTATTTATCCTTTGTAACAGTATATAGATAATGTATTTAAATTCTTCTCTCTCACGTATTAGGATTCCATAGACATTGATGTGAGTATATGTCTTATCTACATGTTTAGTTGAATTGTTTATTTTATTATTTATAACCCCCTCTTTATTCCATAATCTTTGGTCTGCACTGGATTAGTTTTACTTTCTTGTTTATTAGACTTAATGAAATATAAAATCATAGAATTCTTTTAGGGTTGTTGTATGACTATGTTAGACTATAGGCTTTGGAACTCTACCTAACATGGTGTATTATGATAAGTGATCCCCTAATCAGATATTGTAGATCCCCATATTAGTCATGCTCCTGCTTAACAAGTGTATCCCTAATTAGAAGTATAGGTGTGTTCTATCTCATCTAATATAGGATTGATTTATGGACATGATGAATTTTTTATTGCATACATTCTTATGAACAAGACATGAAACAAACCCTTATATTATTTATTCCACTTAATTTTTATCATATATTTTGACATACTGGATTGATTCTATTGACACAATTATTTATCTATGTGCACAAGTTTTTAGGAATAGGAAATAACATCGACTAGCTTGACCCAATACAGGTTTACAAACTCTAGACTTCTTGTTCAGACTACTAGGTCAACCATATCAACTCTATACACTTTCAGACTCCCAATTTAACCTATTAAGTTGATCAGGTCGACCCTATACACTTTCAACCATTATGCAATAGGTTCGTACATAACTTGATTGACTAGATTGACCCATTTATTAGGTTTGTCAATTTACTTCAAGGTTATTAATCAATAATCTTCTTATTTGCATCTTTGATCCACTCAAATTCATTTTTATCTCTCTATATATTTATTTTCTTGTATTTCCTTTTATAGTTTGCAGTCTTTAAAATTGCCCTTGCATAGTCAACTGCATCAACCTGGTTGACCCAGTTATATGTTATATGTGCTATCTAAAATAACTAGGTCAACCTTGGCCAACCTTGTACATTTTTAGACCTTACTTCCATATTATAGGTTTGACCCTATCAACCTTGTTTTGTATGTTGTGCATATAGTGTCTACACTACCTTATTTCAATGTTGGAATTAATCTTTATATGCTAATAATTAGTTCACACTTTATTTTATGTTGCTTGCATGTTTAGAAAATTTCATATAGTCTAATTAGGGGGTTTTGAATTAACCTTTTAGTTTCACTATCTATATTTTATGCACACACAACCAAATAACATAACATAAATAATCAATTTAACATTTGACTACCCAGGCCAACCTACTTGGATTTTATCACCAAGGGGGAAGCCAACTTGATGCTCTTGTCAAGTATAAAACGTGGTTAATGGTTTACTATGGCTAAGACCCCGATACCATTATCAATATGATACGTGAAGTGAAAAGGTATGCTCTAATTCCAAGCTTTTATCATTAACATTATAGTCCCTTTCAACCCAAATTACTTAAAACCATTCTTAGATTACTATCTTGTACCTTACAACCAATTTTTATTTCACATTTAAAATCATTCTTAATAATCTAATAAACATTCAAGTTGACCAATTAGTTAGCTCTTTACTTTTAAATTTTATTTCTTGGTATTTGCCTAATTATGTGTTCAAAAACATGCATTAGCTAGCATTAGTGTAAGGTTTTGTCTTGTGTGCCTCTGCCTAGCATAGTATCCCTATCTACATGGCCTCCTAGTACCTCCTTTATAGGTCACCTCCTTAGTTTGAACATGAATACCATGGATCACATCTGTCTCAGCCTAAATTTGAGTGACCTCTTCATCATCTCCTTTATATCACTTATTGGGTCATCAGGGATGGCTACAGTCTCCACTCTATCCTATTCCTCCTACCTCTATTAAAAGCATGTCCTCAACAGCTACTACTAATCTTGTTATATAACTAGTGGTGGTACATATGGTATCTTTACCTCTACCTATGCCTCCTCCTCCTTTTCCCTTCATCATGATTGATGAGTCTATGGTTGCTCTCAACATAGCCTCAGTAATAGCCTCACTATTAATGGTTCAAGTCCTTTCCTCCCTTGTGTTTCCTTCATGTGCTAAGCCCATTGATCAGGAATCAATATTAGTGCCACTAGATATGGTAGGATCATTTGTCTTGGCACTCATGTCATTAGATGTTCTTCTTACCACCATGTATATTTTTCAACCACCTCTTTCCTCTCTAACACTAGTATAACTATGTGCCAGCTTGCCCATATAGATGCTATGTGCATATATGGCTACCACACTATGTTCATTCATCTCACCAACTATAATACTAGTTCATTGGGCATGGCCCATGCTACCTATGCCTCTCTCCATCTCCACACTTAAGGTGACCCATCATCGACCACATGAGGCAACCCAACTTATTGGTACATGATAAATCTACCATATATCAAATTTGTTAGTAATATGACCAATCTCATGGTCTTTATCCCTTTAACCAACATCTCATAGAGATCATGTATGAGTTGGACCTAGATGATAAAAACTAGATCATATAGAACTCATTATTATAGTATCATCATACTCAAGGCTACCACATATAGTGGTACCTTTCCATCTGAATTGTGATATACCACCCATTATGTCACAAGGCCTATCAATCCCTTCTAGAGGTCTAAAATCTATTATATATACACATTTATACTAATTTTACATCCTCCCAAAATCATCTTTGAGCCTATATCCATCATGGCTAAGGCTCTCCTCTCCTCTATGCTATCTAGTATCCATGTGGTCACTAGTGCTCTTATTATGGGAAGGATAAGGATGACATATACATCTTATAGTGTGATGACCACCTCTATCACATCCCCATCCACCTCCCATCTGAATTTGTTGGTTAGTTGTTCTCAACATCCTAGGAACATGAACAACACATCCATGTTGAGGGGGATCCTACACATATCAACTATACCTCCTAAACTTATAAATATCAACCTAGCTCAATCTCTATCTAAAAACCTATCTATCAAGTTTAGTAACCAAGACATGTCCATCAACATCCAAAATCTCCATCATCTCTACAACCAAAGAATAATAAAGGATGTATTAGTTCCTTTATGTCATTTATAATCACAATACATGATTTACACATTATTTTTACAATTTTAATAAAAGATAAGCCTAATCACTTTTAACTCATTCATTTTTACACATTTTACCTTATTTCTAGCCTACTCAATCCCTCTTTCCCTATTTTGGTCATTTTAGGCCATTTTAGCCTTCATTCAACCTGTTGCACACTTTTCTATACTTATTTTAGCTCTTTAGTCAACTTAGTTTAACCAAAATTTCCTTATATTTGTCTTAGTTGACCTTCAAATTCTAAGTTAACCTTCTTATCTTCCCATTCCTAGTGTCGAGTTTTCATTCTAGCCCTTAGATATTAGCTGATAACTCTATTTTAGCTTAGCATCCTGCATATTGTGTAGGGTCGACCCATACCTATTGGGTTAACCTTATATATTTTGCCTTATTTTAACCTACTAGGTCGACTTGGTCAACTTAGTATGTTATGTTTGCTAACACCTTGCATTTTTTCAAAAAAGTGTGTTTTCCATTTTCTTCCTAATTCCTCTAAATCCATTTCCCATTTTCTAATTTTCTACCCTTAGAATCCAATTTTGACATGTATACATTCTTAAAATCAAATTTTATGAAAAATTCACTTAATTCAATACAAATTTTAAAAAATAATTTGAGATCTATAGTTTCATACCTATAGTGCACCTGTTGTCACCTCTAGACGTCCTTCCCACCTAGCATGTCATCTCCTCACCATCCTAGCCTTGTTTGGTCCCTAGAGCTCTTTTTTCCTTTCCTTCACAAATCAAAATAAAAAAAATGAATTCTCCTTCCCCTATTTAAAACAATTTTTTCAAAATTCAAATCTTTCATTTATTTTCAAGTAAATTCCTTATTTTGCCTCTATCTTTGTTTCTACTCATCCATTTTATAAACATTAAAATAAATTAGATTCATGGTGATGTATAGATTCTTTTCCACTATCATATTCCTATATTCTTTAAAAAAATTGATTTTTGGCTATATTTTGCACTAACTTCTACAAGTTCGCCTAGTGTACTCTACATTATACACCGTCATCTTCTTTTAGTCTACTTCTTTATCTACAACAATAAGATAGGTTAAATGTTTGCATTTTTCAATTCTATCTTTTCATTTATCTTATTTGTTGCTTCTTAACTTTAGTTAGCATCAGCATTATGTGTTATCATGTTCTATCTCGAAGTACCATCTTGTATTGCCCTTACATGACATGTGATGAGCTTTGAGTGGGGCATATGTATAAACATAATATTTTTAATCTTTTAGTGATTAATAACACTTTGTATCTTATAATAACCCATCAAACCTCAATCTCTCTAAGTGCATTCCCTAAAGGGTACATGGGGAAAGGAGTGGGCAGACCATTGATGCTTCATAAGATTCTTGTTCCTTTTACCACTTACCATATACACACTTATCTCCTAATACCATTAACCCTAAGTTTATTATTCTCAATTTTCTCTATTCCTATCAATTTTTATGTTTTATCCCTCTATATATTTCTTTATCTCCTTTTGACCTATTATTTATACTAGGTAGACCAAGGACTTTTTCACTCTTTAGGTTTATTAGCCTTCTAATCGACCTAACATAGACCTAGTGAATTATCCTTAAAAACATATTGGGTTGATCAGGTCGACCTTATACAATTAGCATATCTGGAAGGATTTAGGGTTATATATATATATATATATGTATATATATATATATATATATATATATGTATATATATATGTCTATATATATGTGTATATATATATGTATATATATGTGTGTATATATATGTATATATATATGTATATATATGTATATATATATATATGTATGTATATATATGTGTATATATGTGTGTGTGTGTGTGTGTGTGTGTGTGTGTGTGTGTGTGTGTGTGTGTGTGTGTATAATCTCATTTGTAACCATTTGCAACAAGAGAAGAATTAAGAGAAAACGTATAAACAAACATCTACTTATTGACCATTCTACTTGAGGAATAAAGCTTTAGGGTTCAATATTTTCTTTGGAGCTATGGATCTTGTCTTGTGGATAAGTTTTTTGGATGCTTAGATAGATTGTGTATCCTAGAGCTAATTCATCTTGGCTATCCTTACATACCACAATAATCTCTTCAAAATTACCTTGGCCAAGTGGGAGTTTGAGGCTCGATGGGTTCCTCTTCAAAAATAAGTGTTGCTAAATTTATTTCTCCTCTATAAAAGAAGATAGATAATGCATTTGGATTCTTCTCTCTAATGTATTAGGATTATGTATACATTGACATGAGTATATGTCTTCTAAATGTATATTTTAGTTATTTATTTTATTTTTTGTAACCCCCACTTTGTGCCATAAATTTGGTGTGTACTAGATAGGAATATCAAATCATATGACTCTTTTAGGGTGGTTATATGATTATGTTAGACTATAGGCTTTGGAACCCTAAGTCACATAGTGAATTATGATAAGTGATCCCCTAATTAGGTGTAGTGGATCCCCCATTTGGTTATTATCCCACTTAACAAGTGTATCCCCAATCATAATTATAGGTGTGTTCTATCTCATCCAATCAAGGATTGATTTATGGACATGATGCATTTATTTATTATTTACACTTTTTTGTAGTTCTTATGCAAGGAAATTATTGGGAACATTAGATTGAGGTGGATATTGTGCAGTCATAAATGGATTACATTTATTGGGTATAATGAAGGCACTTATTGGAGAATGTTGGATTAGCTAGGGAGTGGACCAAAAACATGCATGCATGGATTAAGGTGTGATTTTTTAAATTACAAATACTATGGTGCGATATTCCAATTGAGATTAGCTATATAGGCCTAGTTTTGGGAATACTAAGGTTGGGATGGAAGAATATGGCCATACTATGCCTATTGAGGTTGAATAGGGACATGCTACCAACTAGTCAAACCTTGTTGATTGAGGGGAACTTGTGAAAAAAGACCTTGTCATGGAATTTGTGGAAATTTTGGCACAAAAGGAAATATTTGCCTAATAGGTACTTATGGAACATTGAAACCTTTTGGTTGTGTGAATCACTATTGGAAAGTGGATGAATATTGGAGATTCAATATTTATTGGTGACCAATACTAGTATGTTGTTGTTTAGACATCATTTAGTTTTAGATCAGCATGTTAGTCTATGACTAAAGAGGTATGTTCATCAATACCTAATGAGGTAGAAATATGTTATCCCTTGTTAAGGTATAAATATGTTTTGCCTATGTTATATGGGTATGTTTGATCATGCATGTTATTTTGGAATATTGCTCATCACATGTAGGTATGGAGTAAGATTCATCATATTTATATGTGGCATGGAAATGGTCATTGGTTGACTACTTAATCCTTGTGATTGGTTGCTTGAAGAAGTAGTTAGTTGAGGATTAAAGGTAGTTGGTTGAGTTTTGTAAGTAGAAACTCCTAACCCTTGATTTTGTGAACCACTCATGGTGCTATTTAAATTCATATTTTTTGTTGACTAGTTACTTTTACATTAACACCAATTTGATTTAAATTAGATGTTACTTATGTATTGTCCACTAAGTTTGGCTCACTATTCTATGTAGAAGCAGAAGACACTTCTTTGATAGTTAGAGTACTAAGCATGTTTTATACCAAAGTTCTTTATGTGAATGGGTATAAACCTTGATTTTCTTGACCTATCAACTCCATTAAAACTCTTATTTGAGGAGATAGTTTAATAAGAGGCAAATTTGACATGGTTATATTATTAAAGTTACATGCTAGGTTTTGATATATCTGATATGCTATCTATATTTGAATTAAGTGGTCCTCCATGAGTCCCCTTTGTGTGACAAGCATATGAGGATCTTGATATGGCATCGGTACTATGGCATGAGGGTTGATAGAAGAGGCATGTTTATTGTTATGATTATAAGGCATGTTATAAGGCCCTCTTTCTAGACTTGGCAAGTAGTCATGCCCTACCTCTATGGATCTATTAGGATCATAGGCTGATGACATTGTAATGTAATAAGGTTGTTGTTGAACATTTTCTTTAACTGAAGATAAGTTATCCAAATATTGGGCCATTTGTTCTTGGTCTTGCTTCATGTATAGAGGTGTGTTAATCAAATAATGGTCCAAAGGATCTTGACTTTATTCCCCCATACGAGTGTTATAAGGTGGATAATAATATGTCTCCCAAATAACATCATCTTAAAAATGGTTTTGGATAAAGTTCTCTTATGTGAAAATATTTCCATATCTTGTATTATACATGACTCCACTACATGTATAGTGAGACATGATCAAATCAATGGAAAATATTTAACAAAAAAGAGGTTAGAGTTCTACAAAATATGGAAATCTATTTCTAAAAATATAAAAGGTTTAAACTCTATCTAGCTTGGTCAAAGGGATGGATCTATATCTCCAAAAGAGTCTATACAAAGACTTGGTAAAAATAGTATAATGTTAAACATCTAAAAAAAGTAAGGCTAAGTAAAATGAACTAGAAACAAGATCCCAAACTCTATGTCTAAAGATGTTCTAAATAGGTCTAAACTAAGAAAGGTAAAAGTTGCTAGGTCTTTTGGCCAAATGTGGCATTAAAATATAGTCTCAAATAGGCATGTGATAAGACTCTTTGTTAAATGTGACATCAAAATCTAGACTTAAAACAAAGGAATGATTTTAATCTAACAAACCTAGATCATTTTGGCATAAATAGGGAACTTTATTCTAGAATAAATGTGATCAAATTGATATGAGGCACTAAACAAAAGGCACTTGGTGATAGACTGATTCTATAAAACAAAGCACAAAAAATATAGTTTCTAAATTTTGGTTATGAATTAACCTAAGTTATTCAACCCAAAATAAAAACATCTATGTATTAGCCCCTATGAAATGAGGCCTAAACAAAATTCAATCAATGTTTGAATTAAAACTTATAAAATTTAATTTGAAATTTAAATTAGGAAGACATAGGATTTACTTGACCATCAAACTAGGCAAAATTGAATATCATAATAGTGCTAACACAAAGATCCCACAAGACACATGGTTTGCTTTCAAAAATACAAAACTTGGACATAAGTCAAAACAAGTCTATTGAAACAGTTTAAGCAACACAATGATGTTATTTCTCTCAAAAGGTATAAATAATATTTTTGTTTTAAACAATCCTAAGGATCAAAAATTGATTTGATTTGGGTATCATAACATTACCCATTTTAACCAAGTGACACACAAAACATTTTTAACACAAAGTTTTAAGGTAAATTCACAATGTCAAATGGATGCCATAATTACTCAAACAATAGAGTAGTGTGGACACAAGACTCATTTTTGACATAGTATAAACAAACAAAGTTTTACACTAAGGAACTATGTAATAAGATAAATGAGAAAATACAAATAAGTATATGTCCTATATCTAATCAAGGTATGACAAAGTGGGGTTGACTAAACCTTATAATTTATGACCATCTAGATTGATCCCAAGTGTGGATAACATAAGAGAAGCATCACATCAATTGAGATCATACCAATCAACTTATCATGCAAGGGTTTATTCCTTTGTATAATGGTTCCATATATAGGCTACTTAGTGGAATGCCCTAGTTGACCAGACCTAACTTGGACCTTCATTACCAAAGGAGAGGTTAGCCACTCAACCCCCTAGCTCTCTCAATATCTGTACCATTATTTGTATATCCCACAATGGATCTAGGTTGAAACACTATCAAGAGATGAATCTTAGGTCAATGTTTCCCTAAATAACTCATGAAGAGGTAATAACCTCCCCTTTAGAAGCCAAATTGCATGAAAATAAAATTAAGTAAAAAAATGTTATGGCTTATTTTAGATCACCCAAACCATGTGGGTTTTGGGGGGATCCTAGACAACTTTATTTTCATGCCTTGAACTAGGCACAAATACAAGTGAAAAGGCAATTTTGATCACCTAAGTTCCCTACAAGGGATTTGGGGAGATCATACATGCATTATTCATTATGCAAAAACAAACAATTAAGTTCAAATAAACATTTTTAATGAATTTGAAATCTAAGTGAAGGTTTATTTTGTGCACAAATTGAAATGTTTTATTAAGTCCTTTACTTGTCCCTATGGCGTAAGTGTGAAATATTAAAATAATTTGTATAAGAAACGTTAAGAAAAACCATCTATATTCATTTTAAGCATAAAAACCCAAATGTTCAATATCTATCATAAGTTCATTTTTAAACACTAAAAATAAATGTTCAAGACATTAACAATTCTAACTCCTTTTAAGGACCGAAAATGAAGAATTGAAAAACATTCACAATTCTAACTCCTTTTAAGAACCAAAGATTAGTTGTTCAAGATTTAGCCTAAATTCATTTTAACAACAATGTGAAGTGTGAATGACTTAGATAATTCTTTTTAAGTACCCAAAATGAAATGTTTAAAACTACTTAAACTTGTAATTTCATGTTCCAATCATGTCTAGGACCTACAATGGTTAGATAATATCCTCCTAATCTAAAACACATTTGAAGGTGAATAAACAAACATTTAAAACATAGCTCTCAGGTTTATATTTTAGTTAAAAAACATAGTGACCATTGTTGGTTACAGCTAAATGATTATAGTTTTAAGTCAACCAATGTCAGTCAGTCTCAAAAAGAATCGATGATGATAGTAAAGGACTGATACCAGTTGGCTAAGACTAATGTCGATCACTTAAGAACCTAAAATCAAAACCCAAATGAATTAAAAATGTTAGGTTAGTCCAAAATATGAAAAAACTTCATAAAAATTGCAACACATGGTTTAGATAGAGAGTTTAAATGCTACTGAAACCACAAAATCATGATTAAGAATACTATAAATATTCAAAATTCATGTTTTATAAACTATGTTTTGCCCTAGATACCAAATGATGATGGTTTTAGTATAATTGATGTTGATTATGCCTAATTAATGTCAGCCTATGTGTAGATCTGATTTATCAAAATAATCTAAAATAGGGAAAAATAAAGATAAAATTATAAATTTTAAGGTATTCAGTAATTCAATTAAAGATTTTTGAGTTGAATCTTGATCTCCTTGGTACTTGGGGGGCTCAAAGTCCCACTGACCATGCTATTTATGATGTTTCCTTGAATGCTCCAAATGATGTGTTCATTTGGTTTGCTTGACTTGTGCTCAATAAGTCTGTGGCAATGAAACTTAGTTATCTCCTTATCTCCTTATCACCATGGTTGTAGATTGATATGGCTTGATGGCTTGGCTTGTGATATAAAATTTTGGAATTATAACATTATTTCTTGAAATATTGTCATAAAACCAACACTATAAATTTACTCTATCCATGCTCTCCAAATGAAGAGGCA
>JARHVA010003854.1:1227500-1240000 GCA_037957365.1 Torreya grandis
AATGGAAAACTATACTAGTATACATTTTCATATTAGATAAAATAAATTATGTATTCATCTATTGGTTTCATTTTTTAATAGGTTATTTAGGGAATTACCCCCAATCAAAATTCAATTTTGATAAAGGAGACCTTTCACTTAGAATTTTTTCCTTGAATTCATGATTTTATTTTATAGGCTGAAAATTATACTAACGGTTTCCCCAATGGTTTAAAGAGTGTAAAATGGGATAATTTTTTTATTTTCAGGTGCTAATAAATTGTAAACATGTATTAATGTAACCAATAAGGTAGAGTGCCAAATCTCAATGTTTTATTCCCACATGGTTTACATTGCATCATTCATTTGAGATGCACATTAGATGTGGAGTCTTGTTTCAAGAAAATCAAAGACATCACTACCCTACAAGCTATGGATCCCTTTGCAATGGGTGATTATAGTCATTTTCATCCAAGTATTTATATGAAACTAGGTTTGATGGTGTATGGTATTAACTGAAATATATTGTTATTGTCATTCATCATCATTTTCC
This sequence comes from Torreya grandis, assembly GCA_037957365.1. Taxonomy (NCBI): domain Eukaryota; kingdom Viridiplantae; phylum Streptophyta; class Pinopsida; order Cupressales; family Taxaceae; genus Torreya; species Torreya grandis. The sequence continues at coordinate 1,228,033 of JARHVA010003854.1, forward strand.
ATTATAGATTAAAATATTTCACCAATTGCATGTTCTTTATATCCTTTGCCTTTATTAAAAGGGTTCAAATTTCATGTTTCCATATGTTTTTAAACATGATTTAATTGATATAAATGTTAATATATTTATATCATGTATAAACATAATCTAAATAATAGACTTTGGTACCTAAATGTAAATAAGTGACATAAGGTACAAGACAAACTTTGGTGCTTAGTGTTTTAGGTATTTATCTTATCCAACATATTTAAATTATGGGAATTTTTTTGGGTAATTGATTATGAGTATAAAGTGGTGGATAATTAGTAATGAATCAAATAAAATTTTGTGAAATATTTATATATTTTGTGTTTATTTAGAAAAGTTGCACTTGTTGTAAATGTTTTAGAAGAGGTATTAAACTAAGTCATGTTTCCTCTAATTTTATTACTTATAAATATTTACCATCATTCATTATTTTTTATCAATCAAATGTAAATGTGAGATATATGTTCATTTCATACATTAAAATTACTCTCGATACAATAATTAAGGTCTACCAAGTAGAATTTTTTGATGCAAAAACAAAATATATGGATAAGGAAGGCGGTTTTGAATATAGAATGTAGACAATGTGAACAATTGCCCTAATGGATTCATTAACTAACCCTACTTTCACCCATAGAATGAATGTGAGCATAATCTTATGTCTTTTATATAAAACCATACTTTCTTCAAGATGGGTTTAATTGTGGTTAGGTGTGTCCTATTGTTTGATTTGTTCTGATTTACATACTGTAATTGGATTTTTTTTATGTTTTTTTTTATGATTTCTTCTAAACAATTGATATAAATTTGTTAGTTGCATATTATAATTTTCTCCTGTTGGGTCTATATTTTGGGATTCAAGTTTCTATTTTGGTAAGAATTGTGTTCATGAATCACTAAGCAACAATACTATGATATTAATTTTAATAATCCATAGAAAAATAACTTTTTCTTAGTAAGGAATCTGTTAGTTTTCTTAATTTTTTATGTACACATATATAATATGTTTATGAAGAAAAGTTCCATTAGTACCCAATTTTTATTCTTGGGTTTGAGTATGGAATTTTAATATGTTTTTATACCTAGTGTAATTGCTCTCTGTGTTGATATAATTCTATCATTAATGAACGGAAGTTATCTGATAGACTCCATGACCTCAAAACATTTTCAAGCTACACGTTGAATGTGGATCTATATTAAAATAAAATAAAATATCACGACGTTCTTATACAACCTTGACAACAAAATAGACATCAATGTTTTTATTTGTTGGATGCTAAAATGAAAATTGTTAATATTTAAAATAATGAAAAGCTTAATCAATGTATTGTTCAAGGTCTAAAAACTATTTTTGTGAAAATCTTAGTCTTATCCATACTTACATCTTCTTAACCCATAATAAATAGTGTACCTATGGAAACCATCAATATTAAAATTCAACCATTTAATGCTCCCCTTAAGGATATTAATATACATTCACAAGATATTATACTCCCAATGCTTCTCATAGGTAATGTCTAACAAAAATTTCTCCATATTTATTTAGAAATCAATGCATACAATATTTGGGTCAACTCTCATGTTATAAATGCCAATAACTATATGTGAAATTCATCAACATTACCTCATCATTTCATAATGACAAAATTTTCATTGTTTGATAGGAGAGGTGTTGTAATTATGAATTTTATTGAGAAATATATTATTAATGATATAATTTTGCTTAAGAAATTAAATAAAATATTTCAAAAGGTTAATCATGTTTTATAGTACTCCTTTTTCTAGGTCTAGAGTTTAAAACCATGTGTCTCAAATTAATTCATCTTCATAATGGGTTAAGAACAAAACAAACCTATGTCTAGTCCTATACCTTTCCTAGGTATCACACAGTACATATGATGGAATGTGTGTTGAGAGAAATTAAAAGAGAATTGGATATTCATCTTAAAAAACAAGACTTAAAAATATAATTTTTTTAATAATATCTCTAAATTCTATTTAAATCATTTCATGCATTTAATATATGTATTTATAATAGTTCTACATATATGAAATGATTTGGATTACATTTTTTTAAACTATTAAATTATAATATATATAACCATTTCTCATGAAAAAGTTTGTCATTCAGTGTAGATGATGATAAAGTGCCTTGTCGTAGCATTCACCAAAGTAAAAAAGTCTAATGAATATATCAAAAAAGGAACCTAAATTTCAATTTCAAGTAAATCTAAGTAAATGGATACCTAGATACTTAAAACTAAAATAAATAAATTAAAACAAACAAGTTCTAAAATATTATTAAAGATGAATATGTTATTCCTTCAATAAAAGAATAAAAAATTGATTGCCACCCTTATGGTCAAAGGAAACTTTTGTAACAATATTATACCTTAACTATTGTCAATTTATTTTTATAGGGAATATAGATTGTGTCAAATTTATTTTTAATAGATTATATGAAATAAAATAAATTATAATTAAGTAAATATGTAACATCAAATAATAATACATTTGACATCATATCAATAAATTTACCTAGATGTTGATTTACCATTGTTGATAAAAAATTCAATGTGTTTTAACTATATGCCTTAATACTAAATCAACATATGCCTTAGTAATTTCCTTTTGATGTGATGATGAATATATATTTTAAGTTTTTTTTTAAATTTATAAATATATATTTTATTTCCAAAAACTCATGAGCGACATATTTAATCCAATTGCAATGGATTTTATTTTTATTATTTTTTTTAAGTTTTTAATTTGATAAGCATGTATTTATTATTTTTTTCTCAATTATAGAAATAAATTTATTAACACTAAAAACATATCAAAGGGATAAATAAACTAATAAAATTATCTTGTTTTGCTAATTTTAAATTATAAGACCTTTGGGAAAAAAAAGTAAACTAAAATTAAATAATAGATTTGTCATTTATAGTGACTTGAAATTTGAAGCTATAAAAGTGGTTGCTCACCTCTCATGTATTTTCTAAAAAATATGATCACCATACCTCTCAAAATGTAGACTAAAATATTTTCATACCAAGAAAAAAATGTCATTCATTTATCAATGAAAAAAACTTTCCTATAATTTATATTTCTCTTGAAGGACTTCATCCTTTGAAGCTATCTATAGAACAATTTTTTATTTTTTTTAAAAATCTTTTCCAAACAATTATTCGATATAAATTGCAATAAAATATCCTCCATCATTATTCTTAATTAGAATATCAAATTCAAACATAAATCCTTCAATAAAAACTCAACATCCACTTCATTTCCATCATCTTAATCTTCAACACATTCTTCCTCATCATCATCATCATCATAATCATCATCATCATCATCATCATCATCATCATCATCATCATCATCATCATCATCATCATCGTCATCATCATCATCATCATCATCATCATCATCCTTGTATTCATCCTCCTCCTATATCTCTCCTCCATCAACATAATCAAACTCATCCAATTGTGTTCCTTTATAGTAAACTAATAGACTACATGGGGAATTATTTTGTCCCCAATAATTGAGTTTAAAACATGAAAAATAAAAACATGTGTGAGTCCAATATTTTGTCAAGATAAATGTTGCTAATATCATATTGACTGAATGGAACTTAAATGTAATTTTTAAGTTACACCCAATGTCATAATTATGCTCCATCGTATCCTAAAATTGTTCAGCCTAGCATAAAATAAAAAACTATTTTTGAATGAACATTACATTTAAATTTAGATGGAAGTTATACCCTAAGGTTAAACATAAATACAACCATTAATTTCAAAGTTTTTTTAACTACATGACACTTACACTCTCTTCATCAATTTTTTCATCATCCTCTTAATGTTATTTTCTCTTTTCTTTGGTTTCTTGTTTATAAATTTTTTTAAATGTTTTCTTGAAACCACTCAATCATTATCATCTACAATGAGTAGATTCTAATTAATCATTGTCCAAATTTGTGTAAATCTAAATTTTTCTACACCTAAAGCCTTGTTTTATTTTATCTTATTGACTGCTCCAAAATAATATCATCATCATCAATAATGTGGTAGGTCTTAGTCAATTCTAAAAAACAATTTTTGAATAAATATATCTAAAAAATAGGAAAATATACCAAGATGCACTATATAAATAAAATATGAAGTTTGCACAATCCTTATAATGAATTAATGATCTAAAAAAAAAAAAAAATTCAAACCACATTAAAATTATTTAAAGGTTACTCATACTAGATAATTCAAAAAGTTCAACAATGCATAAAACTAAAAATCTCACCTAATTATTTTATTTATTCAATGGAATTAACATTTTGGGAATATTCCTTATTTTTAAACATTTGTGATGTCATTAATAATTTCATATCACTACACAACATTTAAATTAAAGCCATAAAAAACTTACATTAGAAGATCACATCTAACACAACCACAACCTATCTAAAATACAAAAAAATTGATTATTATGTTGAAAATTAGTAGAAAAATAATTTTAAAATAAAAAACTTAAATTTTTCCTTAGAATCTAATGGTTTATATAACTTCTGATATTTATCTTTCAATGCAGTGATTTCCTAAAAAACAATCATCTTTGACTTCATCTTGTTTGCTATGAAACCACATCATTTCAAAAAAAAATAAAAACTATGGGATAAATAACTCTTGTTTTAAATATATCATGATAATATTGGGCTATATATATCACTACACATAATTATTAAATCTTATCACTTAATTCAAAAACATTAACCTTCAATTATGGTTTATACATATTTAACTAATTAACTACACCCATGTTCAATGCTAGAGTTGAACATAACGAAATAAAGAGAAATGAGGTAGGTAAATAAAACTTATATTAAATAATATTCAATCCAAATATAGTATAAAATAGTTGGAAAAACCAAGATTCATAAGAATGCATCTCCTTAGATATGCCTTCAATAATATACTATGCAATTCTAATCCAATAATTGTTCTATGAAAACTTCATGGAGAGATTTATGTAAAGTCATTCCCTCTTGTAGATATAAATTCTAAAGTTTAAATGGTTTTCTAATATTTTTCCCTATTAAAATCATAGCCTATAATTATGGTTTATTTAAATGTTACCATAGCCCAAATAAATATAGTCTAGACACGTAAATTATTTTGAAAAGGCTCTTAAATCCCAATCTCATGTTTATGTTTTTTAAAATAAAATTCATAAAATATATGTAAAGAGTGATGAATTTGGGCCAAATATTAAATATATTTATTTTTCATTTCACATTAATATATAAACATGTTGTTATGATGAAAGTAACTTATATCTCCTTTTTATGCACATTAGCAAATGATTTGACCTTAACTACTTGTGTCTTAATTATTCCACACCAAATGAATTTATTTAAATTAATAAACCCTATATGTATGATATTTGAGCAATAAATAAATAGTAAAGTGACCACAAGGAAGTAAAACCCTCTTGATTCAGATAAATCTAGGTCACCAAAAAGAATGGCGGAGTTAAATAATTACCACATTTTAAGTGTAAATAACTAATATGGTTGATATAAAAAAAATTAATTTATAAAATCTACTTAAAATTGAGTAGATAACAATATTTATTGAATGATTATAGTTTAAAACCCCCATATAATTTTCTTAATAGATACATCCACCTTACTAGTTACACAATAGGATAATAACAATTTTTGAAAGAAGTAATGAAATACAATATTAATAATACATAAAATTCATTGAAAAATAAGGTTTAAAATCTATAAAATTATATTAAATACCCCAAAAAACCAAAACAAAAAAATTGTTGAAAAAGTTACAGTTTTTGGATAGAATTATTTGAGATGCCACAAGTTTCAGATAACACAAATGTAAATGTAAAGATCACATGGGAAAAATATTGTGCACAACATAATTTTGTTTAAGCAAATTCAAATAACTCAAAATCACTATTTTAAGAGAAAAATAAAGTCCAATAAATCACAATCTTTCATTAAGTTGAAAAGTTCTTAAATGAGATGAGTACATATAGTAAAGAAACCAATTAACTCCACAAAATTTGATGAATAAACCTAAAAAATATACAAATAAATCATATAAAAACATTGGTCAAAATGTCCAAGAATAGATGAGTAAATCCCATTCCTAGAATATCAAGTCAAGGGAGTCAATTCCTAGTCACCTAGTCAAGTTACACACATAAGCAAGCTTCTCCAAGAAAGTAGGAAAACTCTAAGAGAGGGAAAAAAATCCCATAATAAATAAATATGGGAAAAAAACCTTACTATAACACCCCACCACACCACGCACCCCCACCCCCCGCCCACCCCACATAAAAATATCTTAGGTGGGTAGTGTAAAAATAAATGGGTCTTGGTAATTAGGCTTGATGAGGTGCCCATGTACAAAGTAATCTCTCATAAAACATAGAAAAGAGGAAACTTAAAGGAAAAAATAACCCCCCGCCCCCCAAAATATAGACATATAAGAATATAATATTACATAAGGATAACCTTAAAGATGATGTTGTTGTTGATGTAGAAGGAACCCCAAAACGAGCTCGTAGATGAATAAACTTGATCATAATGAGGGGTTTCGTAAAGATATCTACAATCTACTCTAAAGGTTAGAAAAATCTCAAGTCGATGACCTAAAAATGAATAATCTTTAAAATAAAATATATTTTAAGGTCAATTTTTTTGTTCTACAAGTGCTCAATTGAATTCCTACATATCTGTATAGTACTCTAGTTATCACAATACATGTTGGTGGTCTGCCTAAATAAAACACCAAATTGAGATAAAATTACCTCAAGCTAAATAATCTTAGTAATTTTGTTAATATCTCCATTTTAATATAACTCTATGGATGATATAGAAATATAATTTTACATCTTACTAGACCAAATTATAGGAATAAAATCCAAATAAAAATTGTAACCTAAAGTGGACTTACGATTCTGAGTATCACTTGCCTGATCTCAATTTGTAAAACCAATTAATTCAGCCTCTATGAGAAATATATAATGAATCTTAATTATATAAGAGCATTAAATGTATTTTAACATCCTCTTATATTATTTCTAGTACAACTCATGGGGTTTCTCCATGAATCTAGAGATAAGTCCCACTACATGTAAAATATTTGGCCTAATATGAGTCAAAAAATAAGGCTACCAACAAATTGTCAATTTTGAGTGGAATCGACCAAAGGCATAGAATATTCAACATAAATAGTTAATGATGATATAAAGGGAGTAGGATATGGATTACAATCATCTATTTGAAATCGATCGAAAATATTAATAGCATAGTTAGGTTGTGCATGTAAATTCCCTAAATCAGACTATGAAATGTTGATACGAAGAAAGTAATGTAGAATACCCAAGTCTATCATGTCAAATATGTCTTATAAAAATATCTTGATTATTGTAATATAAAATGATTAAATCCCATTGATAAAAATATAAACAACATAAATGACTAGTATCAATAAGGAATCATCCTACAATATACTTTCAGATTTTAGTGACACCTAGTGAAACCTAAAGTAAGGAATAAGGAATCCATCTTGGTGTATTAAGCCTAAGGGTCCTATTCAAGGAAATAGAAGTATTTATTAAATTTGAAAACTAAGTATGAATCTTGAATAAACCCAAGAGGCTACTCCATCTAGATATCCTCCACAAGGTCTCCATGAAGAAAGGCACTCTTTACATCCATTTAGTGCACATCCCAGCCATGTGTTGCAACTATACCTATTGTGAGTTAGATAAATTTCATATTTGTAATACGTGAAAATGTCTCTAAGTAGTCAATGATCACTACCTATGAAAAACCCTTGGAAACTAATCATTACTTTTAATCATCGACCAACCCATCTATTATAAGCTTGGTATGATATATATACCTAAATTTAACCATCTTCCTTCCCTTTAGAAGTGAAATCAAATCCCAAGTGTGATTTTTGAGAAAATAAGAATAGTATTTATACATAGAAATATCCCAATAAAGTATGCCTAAATCCCCTCATAATGTCTATTGATATAAAACTAAATGAAATAAATCGTGTGGACCACTTTGATATTATACCCTCGTATATGTATCATCTATTGGATCCCATATATAAGTACCTACACTCTAAAGTGTTTTCCTGGCCCAAAGAGCCCCAAATATGGGTGAATCAAGTGTCAAATATATTATAATCATAACCATTTATGGGGGGGGTGTAGTGAATCCATGTGAAAAATCTTATTTCAATTCAATATACCATATACTAATCATTCCAACAAATATGGAATTATAACAATGCATAATCAATTATTCATATGAGCATGAAGTAGGAAAATAACACATGAACATAGGATACATGTGGGAAACCATCATGGGGGATTAAAAAAATTGATACATATATTTTAATATAGTCATATAAGTAGTGAATCAATATTTAGTGAAGCACCAACTCCACAAGGAGCAACAACCCCTCACTAGTCAAGCACCAACTAAACTATTCCTATAACAAACAGTAATTTATAAGGAGGCACCAACCCCATAGGTAAATTAGGAAAAACACATATAAATTGAATATTTAATAACATTTATACACCTATTTCTCACTCAAATTAATATGACAACCTTCTATTTCTCTTCTCACTCTTTTATCTCTCAAAAACATCTTATTAGGCCTTCTCACTCAACTAGCCATTTACTTGGCAGAATTAGGTCATATGACCTTGATCATCACTATATAAACATAGTTATAACATCATAAAATTATAAATATATATATTTTATATTATTAACTCCCTATATCTATTTTATAAACCTTTATATCCTTTACTCATGTCCTCAATATTCTAACTAGTTAAATTAGGCCTATTCGACCTTCTTTTTATACTTAACTCTTGATATCACCCATATTCATCATCCAAAAATATATAAATAATTTTATCACCCTTTCAATATATTAAAAAACATGTTTAACAATTGAAAAAAATCTACCTAGGTCATTCACCACTCATAGGGACCAAGACCACCATTAGGCCTAATAGAGACCTAAGGCAATTAGGCCTTCTCAAGGCACACGTTTCACCTTGACCAGCTTGGAACCCAATTAGCATAAAAAAAATATTAAAAAATTAAAAAATGATTAAATTATACCATTTATAAGCTCAAATTATGTACCTAACACCATTTATCTCATTTTACTCCTTGAACCACACCATTATGTCTACTTGTAATTAGCCCTTCTCACTGCCAAAAAGTCTGCCTTGAGTGTATACAATATATAATTAAATTTGACATATAAAAAAAAATAAATGAAATTTATATAATATTAATTACCTTATGTTCATCACTAAGTATATTATATTTAAAAATAGATGTCAAAATACCTCAAACTGATCATCATCACATGCTCACTTAGAACTACGCATAGGCTTCACAAACCCAATTAAAAGCCTTTGAATTTTCAAACATTAATAGTACTTTTTCATAAATAAAAATACATTAAAAATAACCTATGATACCTATATAAAAATTTAATATTAATTTTATTCTTAAAATATGTGAAAAATGACTCAGGAACATCATTCTCACTCACACCGAAAACTACCTGTAGCTCCAAAAACACAGTCATGAAGATCAAGTCTTAGAACATATATGAGAAATTTTTTATGAAATTATAATGGTTTTATATGATAATAAATAGTACTTATAACATTTTTAAATATATATATTATAAGGTTCAATATCAATATTGGTCTTACAGGCCAATCTTATGCCTTCACCCTGCATAAACCTCATTGTGTTAGACAGGTAAATTTAGAACATATTTTTTATTGTATATGAGAATTTTAAAAATTTATAATCAAATAAAATATGTGATATAGGTATTTTAAAATTATTCTAAGTTTTTTTATCCATCCCTAATCAACTAAAACCCATCCCTAATCTCATTATCACTTCCGCCTAGTTTTCTCATTGTTTTCCTCATTAGGCCTATTTAGCGATAGGTCAACTTCCTTAACCAGTTTATAATATTTAAGGTCTAAAACATACTAAAAATATTAGATGATAAAAAACTAAAAGTATCACACATAATACTTCAATAATTTTAATATTTTAAACTCGTCAACCCTAACTACTACATCAAAAAATTGAGAAATAAGCAGTTTCTTGTAGCTTCCACTCACACTTCTGACTGAAAAATTCCACTTGGAGAAACTTGGAAGAGTAATATACAATATATAATCACAAAAATAGGTCAAAAAATATTATGATCCATTTCCAATAGTATATTTCATATCGGGTCATTATGAAGGTTTTAGAAGGGTTTAGACTGTCTTCCATTCTTAGCAATAGTTCATAAATCTTAGGTCATCAACCCATTAAAAAAAAACAGAGGAACTTAAAGATAAGACCCTTAAAAAAACTACCATGAACTTCTTGGCTCCTCATTCAATTTTTTCATAGGCTAATGGTCATAATAAAATCCTTCTCAGGTCTATAACACCTCATTCTCTGGACATAGAAAACCTCAACACCAATTTTCATGCTTTCTCTTTGAATATTTTAATTTAATCTTCATTAAAAAATTTGAAACAAAATCTCACACCTCAAAAAATTATCTTGTTATCTCTGGCACCTTGGTAACTAAAATTTAACCCTCATTATACCACATTAGGTCTCTTTGCACATTAGGTTTTGAACTTCCAGTCAGACGTAGACCTTGAACACATTTTGAAAACTCTTGTATTATTATCAATACTTAATTATCATTTCATAAAACTTCATACCATGATTTAACATCCAACATTATTCTATCAAGCCTTAGACTAATCACTTTATCATGCTACCAAGCCTATGCATTATTGCTAAGTCTCTCAAATACATAGATATTGAGCTCAACTTCAAGAATACCAAAGAAAACTCATAATGGAATCAAAGACGCTTTAATGACATAAATGACAACTTAATTAATAATTTATAACACATTATCAGAAATCTCCCCCTTTGACATTGCCGGTAACCACTCATTGATGGCAATCATTTAAAGAAGCTTCTCTTACTGGGATACATCTCTCCCATATACCATTTGATAATAATGATAAATCACTACCTAAAAAATAAATAAATAAATAGGAATGAAATATCATATCAACAATCTCCCCCTATCTCATTGCATACCTCAGACATGTTTTTCTTGACAAACTGATATGACTCCCCCTTTGACCTCACAATTTGTATACTTCTTTCCTACTCTAGGAGCTAAATCACCTATTTATTACTTCCCCTTAATAACTTTTACTTTCTTAGTTAATTTTATGAACATGAATCACACCCATTACTATCTTATATGTTTAAAATTAGCCTTTGAAAGAGGCTTAGTAAATATATCTACAATTTGATCCTTGCTAGACACAAATTTAAAACTAATACTATATTCACTTACCTATTCGATTAAGAAATGATAATTGATGGGAAGTTATTGTTCCATGAATCCATGATAGGATTTTTTGAAACACTTATGACACTAGTATTATCATAAAAATTAGGACAAGGACCATCAAAATCCACCTTGTAATCTCTTAATGTTTGTATCATCCATAGAAACTGAGTACACCATGAAGATTTTATAATGTACTCAAATTAAAAATTAGATAAATACACTTATGATTTCTTATTTATTATCTATGATACTAGGCACTTACCAAATAAAAAGGATCATCTATTACTACTCTTTCTATAATCTAGACTCCCATCCCAATCTGCATCTATATAGGCTACTAGGTCAAATTTCTTTTTCCTTGGGTACCATAATCCATAATCCATAGTTACTTTAAGATACCTACATATCCTCTTTATTTATTTTAGATGAATTTTCATAGGATTGATTTGAAGTCTAAGAAAGAAGGATAA